>CACRWH010006358.1:0-22143 GCA_902655005.2 Marronus borbonicus
CAAGAGTGAAATGTATGAAATTGATTTGCTATCTGACACTACATGTACTTGGATCGCATTCATAGCCGTTTTTTTGAAGTATTCACTTTAAAATGGAACAGTCTGTAGGTTACTTTAACTTTTAATTTTTTGCAAAATTGATGATAGCATTTATTGCAAAAATATGGAACTGTCCTATGCAATTCCATGTTCGAGGCGATAGCAAGTACGGTCAATTTAATCATTCGCAAATATTTCTCGAAATTCATCGTTAATAAATATCATGTGAGAGGCCTTGATTATTACAATTACTTGCCTCTTTTAGAAACGATGCTTATTTGTTTTTAAACCAATTTAATTTATACAAGTAGGATTAAAGTAGTACTATAGCAGCAATATACTGCTTATGTTTAAACCATTTTCCTGAAATAAACATTCTAACTTTCTAAAAGAACGCATTGGAACAGGAATACTTTTTGTAGGTACCAAGCGCATATCTAAGGATTTTAATTTTCAAAGATGTAAGCATATGGTAACCCCTATTTCTTTTTTGAATACATATTTTTTCGTTTCAGCAAAAATCCAAAATAACGATAGCACATTGTCGAAAGCAGGACATACGCACCATCGTAATATGAGGATAGGTCCCAGAAAAGCTCTGTTCACAAATTCTAAAGAAACTACAAGGCTTTCATCGAAGAATGGCCTGCCACGAAAGAGTACAAAAATTGTAAGTCCAACACATTTCAGTAAATACCATAAGACTGTGAATACTTCATTAAAATGTTTTTTTTTTCTTTCAGCAGAACCCTGGAGTTAATGAATCAGTTTTGTTAGATATTGAAGAAACGGAAAAGCGGTTATTTTTGCAGAAGAAGAAACCTACAGTTTCCACCATTAAATTTCCTAAACACCATGCAACACCTGCACTGAAGAATACAAAAGGCCAAAGGAAACGATCAGCATCGTCTAATTCCTCACTCGAAGAATTTTTGAAATTGGAACAACAGACTAAATCTCCCAAAGGTGCAACTGCAGCGAAACGCAGCAAGGATATTAATTTGGCGGCATCTATTCACGAAATTACGACAAAATTGGCCGAAAATAGGGATATGATGAATAAAATTGTAATGAACGATAACCAAATTAATAAGAACCTCCAAGAAATACTGGGGTATCTTCACAAAAATAATTTCAAAGATCGTTCAGAATTGGATAACGCTACTAAAAATGCTTCGAGTACCAATGAAATAGAGGAATATAAAGAAAACATTTCGGAGAATTTGATACCACTTCAACCCAGCATTAAAAATAACTTACTAGTAGCAACATTAAAAAATAATTTCGAAAAAAAGGTGTTATTTGACTTAGAAAATGAGAATTGCGATTCCCCTTTAAGGAAGAAAGATTTTGGTTGGCAAACGCCAAATACAATGCTTCGTAGCGTTTCTAGAAGAGCGAAACAGCAACTACTAACATTGCAAGATACGCCAAAAACTAGTATGTGATATGTCGCTAACAATATAATTATTATTTAGTTTAAAAAACGATTGTTATAGGACTATTTTCTTATGCTTTTGTATATTGAATCTACTTGATAGTTTTACAATGTACACACTAGCGTTTTCTTATCTTGATTCAAAATTATTTGCCCGAAGCTACATGCGCACGACAGGTAAATTCGTCGGTCGGTTGGTGATTTTATTAACTGGGAGAATTGCCGAGAAAAGTTGTAATACACACTAGTTTATGATGCGAATTTTACGGTGGTGTGCCAGTGCTCTAAAGTGCTTTTAGATACGGCAGAAAATTATAACATAAAAACCTTTTCTCAGAGATTGTTTGTTAAAGATCTCTAGTGTTGCTGTGTTATTATAAGGCGTTTTTTTGCGATACATTGATTAGAAGCCTGTTACTAATTTTGTAAACTATTGCATTTTGGCTTGCAAAAGTAACGTCAAAATATACGTATAAGCAGAGAATAAGTTGACAAAAAAAACGAACCAAAATCGTCGAATGTTAGACATGAACACAAAAATCTGAGTTTTGTCGGGAAGGCGAAATATGGCTTCTTGTTAGTCTCCACCTAGTCTCTATTATCTGGTTAAAGCATTTTGATATAAATACTCTTATGTAATACCTTACTGTGTTAGATTTTGAATTTCCATCTATTAACATAATATAATAAAACATAACAAAGACATATCTTCTGAATTTAAGTAATTATAGGTCATAATCAATTGTGCCGCACCTGTAGCAACTTCTTCGCTTACAACATAAAGTTATTCGTAATAACAAACAATTTTCAAATATGACGCACCCTGCTGTCATTCGCTCTTAGTCTATCTGAAAGATCTGTTGGTAAAAAAGACCTGTAGCCGTTACATTTAAAGTCCGTTTGTATTTTGCAATGCAAAATTATAGGGATGGTTTTCTTCTCTTTCTAGAGTTAGACAAACGTCGACTAACTTCATTAGCGGGTTCTTTACATTGTATGGTCGTCCCCATGCTTTCTTCGCCCCCTGAAGGTAGCCAACCGTCTGTGCTACCAGGGATGAGGCTACCACGATCGTTCTTAATATTTGATTTTGGAGGGATTCCAGTCGCTCAAGATGAGAGTTAGCGTCTGTACATCAGCCTATCTTTGTAGGAACTAAGTTTCCACACCTAATGGCCTGCTCCTACAAATGAAAGTTAACAACTCATTTCTTGCAAGAGCGACTTTCGTCCTCAAAGCATCTACGTGGGGTGGTCGAGTGATAAGACGTGTTTTCTTGTGAGTCTGACAGTGACGCTCTTCCCTTCATCGATGAGCTCGTCCACCGCGCGCTGGAGATTTCTCATCATAATTTCCATTTTGATTACTGCCGCGAAAGTTGCGGGATCGTCTCCATAGACTCTCAGACCAAGTCTTGAGCTTTTTGATACATCATTCATAATAAAAACAAATCCAGACCCAATAGCGATCCCTGAGGAACTGCGGAATTAACAGGCCGTCTATATCAGACGAGGAAGGGCCTCCAGAAATATATATATAACAAATGAATATATAATAATATATGTCCAGAAATACCGACCCAAGGACCCTTGCCGACTAGCTCTCAGTGGTATAAGAATCCTCCTAGAAACAGGTTTAGTTCGTTCTTGTATAGCGGGTAACTATGACTTCTTCAACAATCTTAGAAAGTCCCGACAACAGCCCTATGGAGCGGTAATTCTGGGGATAGAGGGTGTTCTTATGGAGCTAGGAAATTGATGACCACCGCCTTGTTCTAGATCTTCGGGAAATAGTAACGTATCTATTATAGAGTTGATAACGGAAAGTAAAGTCGCAGTCATGTTAGGAGGAAGATTTCTTAACACCTTGTTTGTAACGCAATCTAAAGCAGGTGCTTCATCGTTCTCGAAGAATTTGATACATCTTCCCTGTTGCGGGATCAATCGCCTCTTTCCCAGAGGCCCATGCTTTCCAAATGCAACATCAGCCCATCAACATCCCTTATTATAAATGATATTTTCCGCCATGTTTTTTTAATATAACAGATATAACATAACCACAACCACCACGGCTCTTAACCTATAAAAATCCCATAAAATCAAAATGCATACCACAAAAGTATTTCTTAAGAGAAATAAAATTGGAAATTACCTTAAAGTATGTACAAAGGCTGTTATTGTAATTCCACGATAAACGAATTGGTTTGATTTTAGCATGCTAGGGAACATTACATCAGAGATGATATTTATTGTGGATTTGAGAGTTGCGATAAATGCATCAGAGCCAGTTCAAATTTATCGTCAAAGCATGTTAATAAGTGCGAACTTTTTCAGAAGAATCATTATTTGATTTTGGATACAAATGTTATATTGGATCAGGTACGTTTTAATTCTGCGTATGCATGTGAAACTTTCTACGTCAGTACAATCTATTACTTGCAGATAGATGTTTTAGAAGAAGATGTACTGGGTAATGTAATTATTTTAAACACAGTACTAAAAGAAGTGAAACATAGAAATATGCCGATTTACAAACGTCTAATCAGTATTATTGAAAATGGTAGTAGACATTTCTATATTTTTATCAACGACTACCACAAGTATGTTGTCTGTAACTGTTACTAACCGTATATAACATATATAATTCCAGGGATACCTATTTAAAGCAAGAAACAACCGAGCTAGTTAATGATTATAATGATCGATGCATTCGTAAAGCATGCAGTTGGTACGCCAAACATATTCCCTATGAAAATTTTGTATTGTTAACGGAAGATAAAGATAATCGTTTGATTGCACAAAATGAAGGAATTCCCTCATATTCAAGTGAGTACAACAAGTTAAATTGTATTTGCATGTTCATGTTTCATAATAAATAAATTTGCTGCTGAAGTTGTGGAGTACGTTCAGAATTTACCTAAAAATACGAATCTAATGGATAAGCTAGCAAAAAAAGAATATCAAGAAAAACTAAATGCAGCCGATATATTTCCCCCGCATTTAACAATACTTGAAATTGATGGCAGTATTAAGGCAGGACGATTATACCAAGGTACCTTTCGTGCGTCTCGAGATAATTTCTTGGAAGGTTCTGTAAATATAGAATCATTTGAAGATGATGTAGGTATCAGTGTGTTTAGTTTCTGATTTAAACCATTTTTTTATATTGACTTTCGCGAAGATTGTGCAAATATTTACAATGCAAAATATCATACTTTGTATTTTAGATAATTATTCGCGGATACAACAATTTGAATAGGGTAATAGATGGAGACTTGGTTGCTGTACAGGTGTTTGAGAAGGACCATTGGGTATCACCGAGTGAATTAGTGTTAGAGGATGATACAATCAATGCCCTGGATGATAATCTGGAGAAAAAAGAGTTGGAGTTATCAAAACAGCCCGCTTCGAAGAAAAACATTAAACCTACTGGCAAAGTAGTAGGTATAATCAAACGGAAATGGAGACAGTACTGTGGAATACTTCAAGAGGGGTCGGCGGGTGTTTACCACCTATTTGTACCGGCCGATAAGAAAATCCCCAAGATAAGAATCGAAACTCGCCAAGCCGAGACGTTGAAGTCACAAAAAATAATAGTTGCGATTGATAGTTGGCCTCGAAATTCCCGTTACCCGAATGTAAGAAGCTCCATATTTTATCGTTTATAATTTAATATCTTTAAGTTTACACATATTTAGGGCCACTTCGTTCGAGCTTTGGGAAAAATTGGCGATATGAAGACAGAAAATGAAGTAATTCTTTTGGAACATGACGTACCCCACAGTCAATTTTCAGAAGAAGTACTAAACTGTTTGCCTAAATTACCTTGGGTGATAACCGAAGAAGTATAGTGTTCAGCATTACATACTGGGAACATTTTCATTAAACCCAATGCCTTTTTAGGATGAGAAAGTTCGAGTTGACTTGAGGAGCATAGACATATGCTCTGTAGATCCACCGGGATGCACAGATATTGACGATGCACTTCACTGTAGACCAATAGACGATAATAAATTGGAAGTCGGAGTACATATTGCTGATGTGTCGCATTTCATAAGACCATACACTGCTTTGGATGAAGAAGCAGCTGCTAGATCAACAACTGTGTATCTTGTAAATAAAAGAATTGATATGGTAAGCACTGTCATCTTCTAGAAGTGATTTATACACTCATTACCTTTCTGTATATCTCGCACGCGGGCTGTCCTAAATTTTGGAAATTATTGCGATAGACTATACTATAAATAAAAACCAATATTCGCAGAATGATGAAGAAGTATAGCATGCTCATGTTAGTTTTACTCTTAACGAGAAAAGTAACATGGCCCGGCCTTTGTCGAATGAATGCGAGGCACGATCAGCCAGTTTAGGGTGATACAAGGTAAACCATTATCGCAAGACACCTTCGCGACCAAGAATGGCATTGCCTCACCCGAGACAGCCTCGCTAACAAGACAAGTCCACACTTTGCGAAACACGCCTCGCGAAGTGTGAACTCAGCTTAAGATAATTTATTAGAAAAGTTGGAAATAATTTTTCTAAAAATGGTTTTTATTCAGTGTGTGGTGTTGTCCATTGGAATAATTTTTCCAAACTTGCGACGTCCTATATTTAATTACGTAATTAAAATACATGTATTGTGCGGTAATTGTTTTAGGTACCCGACTTGCTAAGTTCGAATTTATGCTCGTTACGTGGTGGGGAAGAGCGATTCGCGTTTTCTTGCATTTGGAAAATGGATCACAATGCAAATATTCTTCACACAAGATTCCACAAAAGCATCATCAAATCTAAACGCGCAATGACCTATGAGGAAGCCCAATTGACAGTTGACGATAAAAGTCAAACAGGTTCCTTAGCGCAGTCGTTAAGAAATTTAAATAAATTGGCAAAACTATTAAAGAAGAGACGAATGGACAATGGGTAATTTTTTCTCCTCCAACTTAAAATCTATGACTTATGGTAACTTAATTTGAATCGTCACTTTGTAGGGCTTTAGTTCTAGCTTCCCCTGAAGTTAAAATAATGATGGATAGTGAAACACATGACCCAATTGATGTAGAAGTTAAAAAGTTATTCGAAACCAACTCTATGGTAGAAGAATTCATGCTTCTAGCTAACATAAGCGTTGCGGAGAAGATTCTAAGCGATTTCCCAGACTGCGCTGTCCTCAGAAGGCATCCAGAACCACCAGCAATAAATTTGGAGCCTTTGATTAAAGCCGGTAAACATCTGGTAAGAAATAGTTATACTCTGCCTCAAAAATGGCGCATAAAATTTTTTATTTTTTCCCGAGACTCCGGTGTGTCGGGTTATGCGTAAAATTCATGTTGCTATTTTTCGTCTTTTCAAAACATCGAAATAGATTGTATTTCACTAGGTTTAGGACATTTTCCTACGCTAACGTAGTAGAATAGACGTCTCAGCGGTGCATTCATCTAAAAGATCCGTTCGCACCTTAGAAAACAGAACAGCTCATATTAAGAGTACTTACATTGTTGTCAAATTACATTGAAAAATGTCTTTAATCTGTATAAAATACACAACCACATAGTAAACCGTATTCGTATTACGCATTTCATTTTACAGCAGATAATGTAATATTATGAGCTTTTCAATAAAGTAAGAATGGAACCGAGGCTTTAACCGAGTTCTTTTAATCAGCGATAGATTTACCAATTATAGTGTAACTGTCTACAGATTCAGAACTGATTTCATATTCTGTAGAACTTGATTCTAAATCTAAAGATATACATTATCTTGAATTTCATCATTACTTCACATTTCCTCTTCCACTGTACAAAAAACTTTCGCTTAAACATTCCTACTTCCACCGGAATATGTTTATTTTCCGACCATAATCGAATGTCATCCTTTCTCGAATTTTAAGACGTATGCGCAATAATCAGTATGCGAACTGATCGCGTACAGTGCAAAAATCAGTGGTTCAAACAAACCGATTATCTCCTAGCACTGTTATTCTCTGAACTGTACATAACATACTTTCATTTAATTCACTTATTGCTAGCTCACGTGATTTTCAGGGCTTTGAAATGAACATCGAAAGTGGGAAAAAGCTTGCCGAATCATTAGATAAAGCTGCAAGAGATGACAACCCCTACTTAAATACCATGTTAAGAATTTTAGCCACCAGATGTATGTTACAAGCCGTATATTTTGCAAGCGGAACGTTGCAAAAATATGAATACTTCCACTACGGTTTAGCCGTGCCTCTGTATACTCACTTCACTTCGCCTATCAGAAGATATGCAGATATCTTGGTTCATCGTCTTTTGGCGGTTAGTTGTCACGCAGATGCCACTTATCCAGACCTAATGGACAAAAAGAAAACTGCGGAATTATGTCATAATATGAATTACAGACATAGAATGGCGCAGTATGCTGGCAGAGCATCGGTAGCTTTAAATACCCATGTAAGTCTACCTCCATGTACAAAGGAATAAAATAAATTTTGCCAATTTTTCAGCTATTCTTCAAGGGGAAAATACAGGATGAAAAGGGATATATATTGTATGTTAGGAAAAATGCTCTTCAAGTATTAATTCCGAAATATGGTCTGGAATGCACGTTATATCTAGGCAAAAAAGATCAAAAATTGGACATTTTCACCTATAACGAAGAGGTAAGTAAAAATTACATTCGAGTGTTAGTGTTAATTGAAAATTGTTCTAGAACCAAACACAAACTTGTGGCGATATTGTGTTTCACGCTTTCGATCCGGTTACTATTAGACTCAGCATCGACTCGAAGAATATCCAACATGAAAAATTTGCACTGCAATTAGTACATCCATCCATAGAAGGGTTTAGCGTACCACCGTTAGATGCTGAAATGGCGGAACAAGAAGTTCCGCAAAAGAAGCGTAAAAAATAAAATTTAACTAATTTTTTATTAATTTTTTCTTTATAAATTAATATTTAAATAAAAGGAAAAAAAACAAATATGTATATGCTCAAAACATTGAAAACCATTTATTACAGCTATAATTAATATATATATTTATATAATTACAATTACAGATGGAAATTTTTAAAAATACTTATTATAAATATATTACATTATAATACTATGATACACTACTCCAAAAAAAATTAGTTAAAAAAAGTTCATCCATTCAAAATAAGCAGCCCATTACAGCAAAATAAAAGGCATTAAAAATCATCATCATGACGTATATAGTATAAAACAATGTTTATAGAATTTTATTAATCACTATCACTCTTGTAAATCACCTTCGACTTGTACTGCAGTTTTTTGGACGAAACATGATCTGGCCACCGATTCGAACAATCTAAAAAGAAAAGAAAGGGATAATTTTGTAACTTTAACCATGAACATGATTACATTATCGAGCGGCGGTATTTAACTTAAACCTAACGTTCTGGGTTAGTGCAGTCTGTTAAAAAGTGGTTAGCCAAATCAGTACAGTGCAGAACAGGGTTGTTCACAGTCAATGTCGTGGTATTATGCTCAATGAATACATGCGCTTCTCCAAAACGAAAGTGTTCGTGAAAACGATAGGATTTTTCAAGAAATGAACACAAAAACAAATCCTGAAGGAAAGAAATTTCGCAGTCCTGGAAAAAGCGACGACGAACAAGTTCGGTAACTAATTTATCGTAACATGTTAGGGATACAATTTGTAGCCGCCGCACGAAAGAAACCTTTAAATCTGTCAGCTTTACGTGCGAAAATGAAAAATGAATTAGGATGGAATAGATCAGACGAATAATTGCCAAGAATTTAAAAAAATATCGATAATTTAGGCGTACTCAAAATAATTAGTTGAGCGCATTCCTCGAAGAAAAATTATTCAAAGAAAATTAAATATTTCCTGGAAAACGATTCAGGGTATTCGTAGCAACTGGGGGAAGTCACAACTCCACTTATGAATTGAAAACGGGCAAGCGCTTATCAGTGGAGTTATGTAGCGCTCTGTTTCAGAGCCTTCCCTTGCCCTACCTACGCACAGGCATAGCTAATTTGTTCTTTTTTTTTCTAAACTAAGATTTTTACGAAAAGTATATCCTCAATGAACAAAAAAAGTTACTGTTTACGAAATGCGGTGCTATATTTATTACGTTAGCGTCGACTTTATTGCTACTTACTTTTCAATTTCAGAAGCACAATGTACAAACTCGTGAGACCAAAATTTGTACGTCGGATTCTTTATCAACTCAATAAAGGTAATCAACAATCCCCACGGGTGCGGTCTATTCACGATCAACCTCTCGAGCAAAACCCTCGTGATTTGTTCCTGAATAGCCTCCGTGTTGGCTTCAGCAAATAAGTACAACAACGTACACGAAAAGTAATGCGTGTGGCTGTTAGGATAACGTAGCTGATTGGCGATGGAATTAAGGAACAAGTATCGACCTTCGGTATCCAAATCCACAGCCAGATTTTGAAAAATGTCCATGTGAGCACTGTGCGCTATCGTTGACATATTCGGCGTTAAATTCTTTCCCCTAATGTAACTAATTGCTTGAGTTCCCACATACAAAACTAGCGCGTTCATTAAAGGTATATTGTACCTCATTCCTGATTCCTGAGACACTTGCAAGTTACTTCTAAGATCGGATAGAAATGTCACGGGCGCCCGTGATTTCAAATAAGTATCCAGATCTTTTTTGAACGATGTCGGGGTGATCATTGAAGCGAAATTGTTCAACACTCTCGGTCCAAATGTGATTTCCTGCAATATATCGACCTTCAGATTCGGCGTGAAGGGATCGGGTAACCTCATATTTCTAGGAAATGCAGACAGAATTAAATTCCTCATTTGTATACAGTTTGGTGGTATTACATCGCAGAAACCGTAGTGGTAATCGCAAAGAAACTCTGGGAAATCGTGCAGAAGTACTAAGAGAACTCGCAATGTGCCTTTATAAAGCATCGTAACAGGCTTGGCAAGTTCGGCATTCCTTAAAAATGGCGCTAGATATTTGAAGAGATCGATCAGGAGCTGGGCATACATAGCCCAACCTTTTTGTTGAGGTGTTACGGCCAACATTCTACCCATGAAAACTCGATGCGAAACGAGTTCCAACCATGCATAACAAAATCCAGCTGCTTTAGAAGGTCGGAGAATATGGAGGGTGTGGCAGTACGCTGTCAAGACGTGATAATTTATCGCCTCCAATACCGGTTCTGGTGTATTTAATTCTAAGAACAGCATAATGAATATCCTGTGATATGGTAACTGTTGGAACTCGACAAGCCTCTGTTCATGATCCTGTAACAAGCATCCGGCTACAATACCCAAAACCTTGTTTAGTAGGTGGATTTTCGTCGTGGTATTGCTGGAATCTCCAGAATGCTTAACCAGCAGGGCAACGAGCCTAACGAAGGCGTCCAGGGTATTGTAACACTTTACCCTCAGGTGATTCCCAGTTAATGATTGATCTGTCATGTGCCTGTAGACGGATTCCACGCATAATTGCGTCGATAGCCTGAAGAAACGCGTTATCAAATCGTCCGTCTTTAAGATTCCATTCATATTCATTTGATGAACGAATATGCTAAAGGCCTTCGTTGAATCACGTCCGGTTGGTTGTGAGTTGTAGATGTTTATCCATTCCCTGATAAGGTAATCTGTTTTCTCCATTAACCCGGGAGGATCTTCATACTGTGTAGCACGAACCTGTGAAAAAGTGTAAATTGGTATTAGGGCGGTTTCACACACACCGATACTATCGACATCGTAATCGGTACCACTACGGGATTGAAAAATATACTGTTTTAAGTAGAGGAGCCTCGTGTCGGATTATTCTATAAAATCGGACAACAAATGTTATCATTTATGTATCGGGATGTAATTGAAAACCAATAATATGTAGACAATTGTTAAAAATGTAATAATAATTAATAATGTAACGACTTTAAGTAATTCAGAAAAGCAGAAGCTCCTTGTTGGACAAGAAAATAAACTCCGCGTTCCACCACCGTTCGAAAAATATTTGTTTATCTTGTAAATATAGACACATAATTGAAATCTTGTTCATAGTATGTTTGGATTGTATTAACTCCAGTTAATGTTATAATGTACTGTATTAAGTTTTAACAAACCGTAACCAAATAAATTTTTTAACTGTTTCATTCATTTGAAAACTTAAAATGGCGCAGTCAGTGGGATTTGGCCATTGTTCACAAGAACGTAAAATTTAATTCTCTGAGGCAAAATCCGACACATGGTTGTGAGGAGCAATATTTTTAAACAGCGTAACGTCTGTGAAGGAACGAGTTTCAAAGCGATTTGACCGAGGACTCCGATAGCCGTTATAGAAGTAAAAAACACCTGAAGACAAAAGCAAAAAAATAAGAAGCCAACGAAATGCAAATAAACGTTGAATGCGAGGTTGAGAAAAATCAGTGTCGCACCTGCCATTGTTTGAGAAGGAGACTTACATAAGTAAATTTAAATATGTTACTACAACATTTACCGATTTAATCGTAGCTATACCGTGTTTACGGAATGTATTGGTTCCTAGAAAAAGGTTTCGAGAAACTATGCGCGCAAACTCGCAAAGATAGGTAGATCATATATTTTTATTTACATATTATCTTCATGTTTGTTACCAAAGCCCTATAATATTTTTCGCATCACCTTCTTTTACCTTCGTAAATGTAATAAATGCAATTTATACTGACCCAGTTAAATATTTGATAAATGTAGACTGTCGATTGATTAATAAAAAATATTACTGGTTAAAATATCATAAATCAATAAAACCAAAACATTTAGAATATATTAAAATACAAAATATTATATAGTATATATTAAAATACCTAATCGAGTTAAATAGCTTACCATGTCTCGATTAAACAGTTAACAACATCAATAACTGAACACTAGCGTGAAATGTGTGAATAGTACTTGTTTTTCGAAACGTGTCTCTCGAACACGAATATCGATAACGACACCGATAGTATCGGAATGTGTGAAGCCGCCCTTGGGCAGTACGTTAAAATCACAATAGCCGTTTCTTACTACAGACCTGTAAAATTCCGTTGTGTATATGAACTGTGGGTCCACCTGGCGTTCTATCTCCGAAAAAGGTATTTTCTTGATGGTGTTTCAGCATATCAATAATATTGCTTAAACTTTCAGGCGGTTGACGTGCATGCGAGTTGATTTTGATCAACGTGTCGATAGTGTGATACATTTCATGCTCGGATATGAATTGATTGGTTCGATCGTCCACCAGTAGGTTTTGAACGAGCATAATCGCCATATTCATCGCCCTACAGTTCGGCGTACTTTCCATATATTGCGCTAAGGCGACGTCGAATGTGGATAAATTTACTAGTCCGGCTCTTATTAAGATCTCGGCGGCGTGTTCGTTGAAACGCATGTCGTCTCTGAAATCGGTAAGAAATCTAGTGACCTTGGCGTTTGTCACTTGTTGTCCGAGCGCACGTGGATCTTGCAAGGATTTTAGTACTCTGATGATGATTTCCTTGAAACGATGCATTACATGTTCGGTGTCATTTTGTGTTACGTTTTCTTGTAAGGCCTCAACGCACTAGAAAATAAACGGGAATTTCATTAAATTCATTACTTGCAGTATAGAACTTTTAATTTTGATTTTTTCAATTCCTAACTCGTACGCCGAGTGCGCTATTATAAAGCCTGACTTACAGACTATAATAATAATAATTAAATAATAATGAAGTTATACTATCATCTAACCCCCATGTACGGACAGGCAGCATATTGCACAAACATTTTTTCGTTTTTATTAATCTCAATTTTTTTTTGTATTACGTTTTATAATGTACATTTTTAGGTCCCTTGGCGGTACATTATAAGCGGAGTTGCTATAGCAACTTATAGGAGTTATAGGAATTAAAAAATCAAAGGAGCAAGCTTTACGTATAGGTTAACATACTTACCTTTTGTATTATCGCTACCGTAGACACTAGTTCCCGATTATGTATTGCAGTAATAAGAAGATCTCGAATAACCAGCATGTTGGAGCTCAATAAAGCGTAAGTGGCCGATCCACTTGTCGCTTGAACGAACTGGTCTACTTCGAGGGCGAGTTTTTCAAGGAGCGTCGACAAGTCGTCAGAAGGCACCGATTGCGGTACTTGAAAAGGCGTCGGTGGATGAGGTTGAGGTTCTATCGGTAGTGTCGGCTTCGGTATGAACATTGCGGTGTCCCTTTCCGTCATTGGCAAGAAACCGGGAATGTTCCTCGCGAATTCTTCGTATACCGCCATCTGCTGAGGCGTTACTCCGCCAACTTTCAACCGGATCTGTTCGGGCATTCGTTCGGCTTGATATGTCAAAGCAATTGCGTCACAATACCGCCTGAAACATGGGGAAATTGCAATATCAAACACGCGTTTTTAAATAATATAAGATATCCATTGCTTTTATTATAAAAAAAATCGTGGCGAAATTAAACTAAAAAACACTGAAGATTATGGAGAGATCATATTTGTGTACAAAATTGATGTTGGCTTCACCGTGACTAGTGCTGCTTCTGATAATAAATCTATTAACTGTAGAAAATTTTTGTAATAATTGAACAAATGCTTGGATCTTGCTGAAGAAGAAAATTTCTCTTTCTTGAGAATTACCACAAGAAATAAATCTGTAGTGCATATTCTCGTAAAAACAAGAAATATTATAGAACAGCAATATCAGTATCAAAACAACCACATTTATACCAAAATTAAATCGCGTATTTCAATTTTACAAATTAAATTACTCACCTTCCCTCTTGTCTTGCTATCTTTCGCAACTCATATTCACTTAGTAAACGCTTGTCGATCTCTGGAATGGCCTTTTCAATGGCAGTCTTCTGTATAAATGCACAGCCCAATTCCATATTTTCTTGAGCAATAATCGTAGCTGCTTGATCGATCATTTCTTTTTGAGGCACTGTTGCTCCCACCATAGCATTTTGTAGCGTGCCTTTCATCTGGGTCGTTATGGAAGCTAAAAGTTGGTCTCGACAGGTTATCATGGCCATACCGGCCGTTAAATTTCTGACCATGTAGTGCGCAGCCATTCTCATGCGATTCTCCTCGAAATCCAAAGCGAAATCTTTACGGATAATATGCTCGCATGTCTGCAAAGCGATCTTGATCGCTCGTTCCGCGACGGGTAACACCCATTCGTTGACAGCCCGTTCAACAGCCGTACGAACCAGCTGCTTGAGCTGCGGTTGGCTTTGGAAAAGTAAAATCGAGGGATTTATTGTCAAATGGTTTTGCAGCGCAGCACTTCCCGCCAATTGAATATCCATATAGCTGAATCGAGGCTCTGGCGCGGCAACAGAAGAGGTCGGTGTTGTGCTATTATTTGGCATAACAGGCGGAGAACTGGCAGTTTGTCCCGGTACTCCTGTCAATTCGGGTTCGTTTAAACTCGTAGTGGGGATATTTAATTGAAATACGGCTACTTGAGAATTATCCTTCTTAAGCGATTGTGATAATTGGTACTCGATCTTGCGTAATCTTTCCGGATCCTTTAAGTAAATCGACGGCTTTAATTGAGAAACGTCAATTTCCAGGTTCTTGCATAGAACTTCTATTTCGAACTTGAGATTTAATTTTAACTCGGGTTCCTGATGCAGTTCCGCTAAAACGTTCATAATAGCCATCGTCCAGGGATTTGGTGGTTTGAAAACTTTGCTTTTAGCGCATGATTCCAATATTTTAGCAACAAACGGAACTACGTATAGTAATTCTTGTTGTCCTTTGTAATAAGCTTCCACTAATAACGATTTGAGATCTAGATCGTTCTGTAAAATCGGTTTGTTTCTCGCTAACGTTAACATTCCAAGCCAATGCCCTAAATTTTTCAAAAGGGACCTGTAATCAGAAATTCTATATGCAATTTTGTAAATAATGTCGGTGATGATATAAGAAACGCAAGTTGTATATTAACTGGATGTCCCACATTTACAAGCACTAACAACGTTATTTCTAAAGATAAGGAGCCATACGATACACGTTCCACATACACAATAGTTGAGATTCTTACAATAAAATTTTTAATAAACGATCATATAACAGCCTATAATATTTCGTACGAGTTCGCGATCTAATGTCTTGACATTAGCAAGTATAGGCAACCGTACAATGTGAACACTAATTAGCAGACTTGGCGACTTATTATCAAGTGATATTTAATTTGCAAAGTAATGATTAAGACAAATAAACTGAAATGAAAATAGGTCAGAAAAGGGATCATTCTGATGTCGGGCCGAATTTGGATGAACGTCACTTCACATGGCGTCAATGGCAGCGACTTTATGCTTATTTTTAATATAACAATAGATTAATGTTTCTTTTGTAAAAAAAAATTGCACAGTAAATGCGCTAAGAATAGCGATAACACATTTTAGGAGCACCCTTAAGACTACTAGTTCTCAACTAGCCGCATTACAAAGCTACAGCAATTTTTAAAAATGTAGTCCAATCGATCATCACGCAACTGATGTCACGTTAAGCATCGTAAAATACAAATATATATCAAGGGTATTATTAAAATAATTCCACAATGTGCTTAAATGTAATTTATGTTTGGAAATAACGAAGGCATAGCCCGTACCAGAAAATATGAACCACCCAGTATAGTTTCAGAAATTCACTTACCGATCAGAGAAATTAGCAATGACCTTATCAGCACGCAATAACACTTTAATATTTCGATAAGTCTCCTTCGTTACCATTCGATTAACATCGGGTACCTTCAGAACATCTAAAAAATTCGAATACAGAGCGTGAAAGTTCAACTCGATTGAAGCTCTTTTCATAACGAGATACTGAGAGATCCATGCCCAGTGTTCGTCGGAGACAATATCTCGAAGTTCGTCACATTTCGATTGTAGATTCAGCTGGCTTAAATTATTGAAGATGAATGCAGTCTTGTCTTGTAGACTCTCAGGCGGAGATGTAATCTTTTCGTCCTTCTCTGTCGCAACCAAAAGCGTGTCAATATTGGTAGCGTTCGCTATAGAAGGCCTAGTTCCTAGCGATGTAGCGCTAGTTGTGCTGGTTTTAGACGAAATCGCTGTAGATGAATTACTTTTGTATACTTGAGCGCCGGTATTGTTGTTTATTGGCGCAATCATCGTTGCCAAGCTAGCGGGAAGCACCGAACCTTGAGGTTTACTAGGTGGTTCTGAACTTTGTAAGCCGTATTCTACGTATTCGATCAAGTGCGGAGGAAACTCGTTGAAATGCGGTATAGCTCTAACATGCTCGCAATATTTATGGTAATCTTTCAATCGCGATTTAAACCTGTCTAACGCCACAATACCGAAGTAGTACATTTTTGATCCTTCTGATTTTCTTAATGCCTCCAATACGAATCTAAGCGCTAACCCTTGGTAAACATAAGATGGTACAAGGCCACGTTCAATAATCCCACCAAACAATTGTGCGGTAATGTACAGTTCTTTATCGGGATATTGGGGAAAAAACCGATACTCCTCGAATAAATTACGCAACATGCAATTGAATACCTAAAAAGAAAAATGCAATTAGAATAATGTTTTAATTTTAAAAAGATCGTACATACGTCTCTTTCTCTTTTCACAGGGGAATCCTGAAACCGTTTCAACATATCCAAAACTTCATCAATAGTCAACGTCGGATGAGGTGGATGATTGTAAATCCTTTGAAAATAACTATTAGCCTCGTCTTCGATATCTTTCGACACATTCAACATGTCGGGAAAGAGACTTGTTTCCGGTATTCTGGGTTTGTCGAGCGCTGGATTGGGTCCCATTCTACTTAAATTTCCTATACTATTTACATTTGATACAAGTGAAGCTCCAGTACCCACGGGACCTTGATGTTGAAGAGGCATCATCGGGAATGGACTATTAGACGGGCCAGGTCCCGCAAGTATTCTAGAAGGTGATCCGGGTGAAGGCACGAGCTGGCCAAGGCCGCCTTGTAGATTGAAAGCGGTGTTACCCGGTCCTCCCAAGTTCATATTCGCCAAAGAAGTACCGATACCGGCTATAGGGTCAACGGTAGATGGATTATACAGTTGTCCAATTGTGGTTGGGTTAAACGGACCATCCATTGGTCTATGAGATCTAATCAACGTGGAAGGTTGTTGTCGAGCTTTTAAATACAGTGAGCAACTTGAGGTTAAACTTAAAATAGCTTCTTGACACTCGGCACTGAAGCTACCAGCACAGGACTGCAAACACATCATGATGGTGCTTAATGTTTCTGTTGGTAAAGGTGGAATCTTGGTCAGGCTATCGTCGGCTTTTCCTAGAAATAAATAATCTTTTACATTCTGAAGTAACCTTGATTTATTTTTGGTTTAAATTGCGATATGCAACTGAATTGACAAAGTTCCAACTAATTTATTAAAAATGAAATTTTTAAAACCTATGGTTTATGAACTTTATTTTCGCTGTACTTAATACAAACTCGTAACATGCATTTTTCAAAACAAAAGTAAATTTTTAACTCACGCCGACATTCAACATGGTTCAAAATAAACCCAATCGCACTTATAAAAAATCACCAGTTACTGCAGGTTCCAGAATTTTGAATGGACCATTGAGCATCCGGGCCTCGATTGATGTCTCGATCTTTAAACGTAATTTAAAACATCTAATCGAACGAAACTGTCACAACTGGTCAGAACATGAATTGATTAGTGAACGAGTTTGAAAATAGTCGCACATATATATGGAAATTCAGTTTGGTTTTCCTTGTTTTATCTTAAAAATCAATTAAACAGTGCAATTTTTATCAATATGTATTATTTGACGTACTCCGTCTGTTTTTGGAACAGCCTAGGTCAATAAAAAAACATTCTATTATTCTATTCTAATATTACTATATTCGATCCGAACAGCGCGGGTTCAAATCCCGGCGGACACTTGGTTTTTAATTTGAATTTGCATTCTTCTTGGATAAGTGAAACGCGTGGCACGTTAAAAAATCCCTATCGGAGGTTGGAACACCGGAGTCGGTGATCATCGTTATCAATGTCTAAATACAAGATGTATTCCGCAACCTGATACTTTATCCAGTAATACAACAACGACTAACAATAATAGTTGTGCGCCTGCCCCGAAACAATATTTTAACTTAGCTTAACGAACAATTCGGACTATAAACAAATCCAATAACGAACACTTTTTATATTTTGTTGAAACGATCGGTGAGTATTCCTTAACGCGACTGTGGAAAGAAATTTGGATTAAAATGTGACGAACGTTATCAAAATAATCACAGTTTACGTCAGCGCGCTTAATTAGCAGAGGAAGAGAAGCTTCGACTATTTACAAGTTCCAGACTTACCTAATAGCTGTGGACAGCGTCGATGTAGAAACTTGATGCACGCCATCACAAAATTTTCCCCATGTTCCCTTATTTTATCAGTTAACCACTTCTCCAATTTTAAATATTCTCTTCTAGAAGCCAAGCAAGCTAGATCGATAATGAAGGGATAGGATTGTGCCGATTGGGCGTTTAATAACATGGACAAAGCCTTGAGATCTTGAGCTACATCAAGTATCCTTGATAGCTTCGTCTGATCATGGTCCCCACCACCACCAGTATACCACTGAGCCATTGAATGCATAATAATACTTTTAAAATTTAAAGTCTGCGTGTGCCACGCGTGATGTAGAATGACAGCGGAATTTGGATGATTTCCGAGAAAAATTGGAATCAAATTCGTCAGCAATTCCTGTCTGAGTATAGTGACCGATCCGTGAATTTGCAATAACGCCAAAACCAAAACGTCAGGGCAACTTTGCATAGGAACGTTAAACAATTCCGACACCGGTCGATACAAATTATTACATTCTGATAACTGCAATAGTAATTCGATTAAACTTAACGATCTCCAACTGTCCAATTCCTTGCTATCTTGTTCGGGAGGCGTTTTTAACATGTCCACTGTAACGGTGGTACACGGATAGTCCAGAAAACAAAAGACATCGGGATTTTTAAGAATATGTTGGATTAAACTAAACTGTCCTTCGTAATTGTTCCATCTTCGATAGAGATGATCAACCGGAAACGTTTCTGGGTAAAAACCGTTATTTTGCAATCCCATCTTCAAGGCAGAGATAAGCGTAAACAAACCCGTTCGATCTTTGATAACAAAATTCGGATGATCCAGTTCTCTAATTACACTACCCCATTGCAAATTTGGCGAGATTTCCTTCAAGGCTTGCACGAACACGTCAACGTTCCATGTTCTACCTTCCAATGATTTATTGAAAGAACCCGGTTGCTGTATGTTCAAAGATTCCTCAAAACCGCTGTTAGGTTGGCACATCACCGACAGAATCCTCGCCACGTGCATGGAGGATATGTCGCGGCCGACGAGTTTTAGCAACGTACTCCTGCATTCTTCCACCGAAGAGGTAAACCCGTAACCCAATTCGCGAATCATGTCCGATAGGGACGCGTCCAACATGCCCCCAGTCAAACCGGGACCTTCGGATGACATTTCCGGCGCGATTTCACACTGTTCCGGATAAACTAACGGCGCAAGCACTACAGGAACGATGTCTTTCGGAAAGTCCTTTTTAAGCGTATTCAAAAACGTGGTATGTATGTCGTTGCTGAGCCCAACTTCTTTAGGAGATTTGAGTATTACGGAGAGTATCAAATGTAAAACTTCCGGCGTGGTTTCGTGTAGACCGCCGGCGTGCTGACTGCTACTGCCCTCTGTGTCGATGTATGATTTGACGAGAACGGGAACGCAGTGACGCAAATGATTTTGCGAGCAAGTGACTAGCTCCTCATTCGATGAATGGCACAGAGCTAGAGCGAAGACAACTTCTTGTACAGGTGAGAGGCGAAGGCACTTGCACAATTGTTGAAAAAATTGGGGCCCAACTTTTAATGTCTGAAAGAAAAACAAAACGATCAGAAAATGACAAAAACAAACTCGGTATAAAGGCAATTAACTTAAATTTAAACTTTACTTTCAAAACTACTTTCTTTTACTTTCAAAACAACCTTTTAGCATTTTGTCTATTAATCAAAATATGAAATTGAAAACAAAAAATTATAATAAATGAGTTAATGCGGTCATATTTGATTTTATGCCAGATATTTCGTATGGGTGAAACGTGTTTGTTTTGAAGTAATTTGAGCAAGAGATCTAAATATTTAAAAACATTCGAAATATGGAATATGTTAAATAATATATATGTACAAAACATAATAGCCTCGGTGCCTATTTTTCTTATTTTCCGAGTTATTAACGATATTCTGCCGGGATCTTTATATTTTGATATGTAAAGTATTGTTTCTGGTACGGATTTTGAGCGATAATTACTCGTCTCATACTTGTGATATTTTAATGTAAACGGATATATTGTTATCTACTGAATGTAGCTTCTCAAACAAAAATGGCATTTGTAAGTAAAGTATACTGAATATATCTCGTCATTACCGAGTATCTAATGTGTAAATAAAAATTATTTACAAGAAAATGCTTTTAATCTTTAACGGATGAACTTTGGAATAGTTAGTTGTAATAAATTCTAAAACTAAATGCACCCTGGTTTAGCAACTAAGTTTTAAAAATTACTATTTGACATACATAAATAAAAAACGACTCTCAAAGGATTATTTCTACTCATATTGAATTTTCTTTTGTAATTATTAAATTATAATATACTGTCCATGACTTCAAAAATAAAACATACAGAACATACGATATGACCATATTCAATAAAAATGAGTACAAAAAACAATATGGAAATCGGCGTACTTTATACTTCTTATATCTCTTTAAATATTCAGATAATTATACAAAAAATACATTGAGTAGAATCGGTATTTAGATGTAGGACTACGGCCTGCTTTGTGACCTCAGAGAACTCTCATTACATCCAGGGACGCGTTCAGGATCAGTGTCGGACACATGAAAGTTACCGGACCTATCATGAGTAAAAAATCCCTGGTGGTTGTGAACGGTTAATGTAAGGCACGGACTAGCGAAGAAATGTTTACAGCTTTTAATTATTACAAGAACGTTTATTAGATAATTACTCTTCGGAATCAGACGACGACGGTATCATTTCGACTCATTTTATTCATGTGTTCAAAAATTGGTCAACGAATTGGAAATTACATCAATCATTAAATTGGTCGATTACAGCGTTATGCCGGCGCCACATATTCGAATATTTGGCAAATACATGAATTATAATTTCCTTTCTGTCAAATATTGATAATATTAATTAATATTTGTCAAATATTTATTTGATTGTTTAATTTCGGAACCACAAACATTCATACAAATACTTTAAAGATGGAAAGTGAAGTCATTTTCATAGAGTTAAAAATTCTATTGTCATTGCGTTTGACCACTCAATTTTCAATGCACTAAAGAACATACTACTAGGATCACTCATTTGCTTTGTGTTCGTTTACTAACTTCGAACAGTAAATGTTTACATTTGTCGAATATACGCTTTTGTACGAATATTTGTCTTTAAACACTCCATCCACCATATATTTTAATATTTGCCAAATACACGAATATTTGTTACAAATATCCGAATGTGCGGCGCTGCCTTTAGAATATAGGAATACCAACATTATTCTATTCTATATAAAATCTTTTCAACGTCTAGGGCTAAGTGATATTACTTGGTTTTGGTCATTGATGTTGAATATACC
>CACRWH010006359.1:0-22136 GCA_902655005.2 Marronus borbonicus
CAAGAGTGAAATGTATGAAATTGATTTGCTATCTGACACTACATGTACTTGGATCGCATTCATAGCCGTTTTTTTGAAGTATTCACTTTAAAATGGAACAGTCTGTAGGTTACTTTAACTTTTAATTTTTTGCAAAATTGATGATAGCATTTATTGCAAAAATATGGAACTGTCCTATGCAATTCCATGTTCGAGGCGATAGCAAGTACGGTCAATTTAATCATTCGCAAATATTTCTCGAAATTCATCGTTAATAAATATCATGTGAGAGGCCTTGATTATTACAATTACTTGCCTCTTTTAGAAACGATGCTTATTTGTTTTTAAACCAATTTAATTTATACAAGTAGGATTAAAGTAGTACTATAGCAGCAATATACTGCTTATGTTTAAACCATTTTCCTGAAATAAACATTCTAACTTTCTAAAAGAACGCATTGGAACAGGAATACTTTTTGTAGGTACCAAGCGCATATCTAAGGATTTTAATTTTCAAAGATGTAAGCATATGGTAACCCCTATTTCTTTTTTGAATACATATTTTTTCGTTTCAGCAAAAATCCAAAATAACGATAGCACATTGTCGAAAGCAGGACATACGCACCATCGTAATATGAGGATAGGTCCCAGAAAAGCTCTGTTCACAAATTCTAAAGAAACTACAAGGCTTTCATCGAAGAATGGCCTGCCACGAAAGAGTACAAAAATTGTAAGTCCAACACATTTCAGTAAATACCATAAGACTGTGAATACTTCATTAAAATGTTTTTTTTTTCTTTCAGCAGAACCCTGGAGTTAATGAATCAGTTTTGTTAGATATTGAAGAAACGGAAAAGCGGTTATTTTTGCAGAAGAAGAAACCTACAGTTTCCACCATTAAATTTCCTAAACACCATGCAACACCTGCACTGAAGAATACAAAAGGCCAAAGGAAACGATCAGCATCGTCTAATTCCTCACTCGAAGAATTTTTGAAATTGGAACAACAGACTAAATCTCCCAAAGGTGCAACTGCAGCGAAACGCAGCAAGGATATTAATTTGGCGGCATCTATTCACGAAATTACGACAAAATTGGCCGAAAATAGGGATATGATGAATAAAATTGTAATGAACGATAACCAAATTAATAAGAACCTCCAAGAAATACTGGGGTATCTTCACAAAAATAATTTCAAAGATCGTTCAGAATTGGATAACGCTACTAAAAATGCTTCGAGTACCAATGAAATAGAGGAATATAAAGAAAACATTTCGGAGAATTTGATACCACTTCAACCCAGCATTAAAAATAACTTACTAGTAGCAACATTAAAAAATAATTTCGAAAAAAAGGTGTTATTTGACTTAGAAAATGAGAATTGCGATTCCCCTTTAAGGAAGAAAGATTTTGGTTGGCAAACGCCAAATACAATGCTTCGTAGCGTTTCTAGAAGAGCGAAACAGCAACTACTAACATTGCAAGATACGCCAAAAACTAGTATGTGATATGTCGCTAACAATATAATTATTATTTAGTTTAAAAAACGATTGTTATAGGACTATTTTCTTATGCTTTTGTATATTGAATCTACTTGATAGTTTTACAATGTACACACTAGCGTTTTCTTATCTTGATTCAAAATTATTTGCCCGAAGCTACATGCGCACGACAGGTAAATTCGTCGGTCGGTTGGTGATTTTATTAACTGGGAGAATTGCCGAGAAAAGTTGTAATACACACTAGTTTATGATGCGAATTTTACGGTGGTGTGCCAGTGCTCTAAAGTGCTTTTAGATACGGCAGAAAATTATAACATAAAAACCTTTTCTCAGAGATTGTTTGTTAAAGATCTCTAGTGTTGCTGTGTTATTATAAGGCGTTTTTTTGCGATACATTGATTAGAAGCCTGTTACTAATTTTGTAAACTATTGCATTTTGGCTTGCAAAAGTAACGTCAAAATATACGTATAAGCAGAGAATAAGTTGACAAAAAAAACGAACCAAAATCGTCGAATGTTAGACATGAACACAAAAATCTGAGTTTTGTCGGGAAGGCGAAATATGGCTTCTTGTTAGTCTCCACCTAGTCTCTATTATCTGGTTAAAGCATTTTGATATAAATACTCTTATGTAATACCTTACTGTGTTAGATTTTGAATTTCCATCTATTAACATAATATAATAAAACATAACAAAGACATATCTTCTGAATTTAAGTAATTATAGGTCATAATCAATTGTGCCGCACCTGTAGCAACTTCTTCGCTTACAACATAAAGTTATTCGTAATAACAAACAATTTTCAAATATGACGCACCCTGCTGTCATTCGCTCTTAGTCTATCTGAAAGATCTGTTGGTAAAAAAGACCTGTAGCCGTTACATTTAAAGTCCGTTTGTATTTTGCAATGCAAAATTATAGGGATGGTTTTCTTCTCTTTCTAGAGTTAGACAAACGTCGACTAACTTCATTAGCGGGTTCTTTACATTGTATGGTCGTCCCCATGCTTTCTTCGCCCCCTGAAGGTAGCCAACCGTCTGTGCTACCAGGGATGAGGCTACCACGATCGTTCTTAATATTTGATTTTGGAGGGATTCCAGTCGCTCAAGATGAGAGTTAGCGTCTGTACATCAGCCTATCTTTGTAGGAACTAAGTTTCCACACCTAATGGCCTGCTCCTACAAATGAAAGTTAACAACTCATTTCTTGCAAGAGCGACTTTCGTCCTCAAAGCATCTACGTGGGGTGGTCGAGTGATAAGACGTGTTTTCTTGTGAGTCTGACAGTGACGCTCTTCCCTTCATCGATGAGCTCGTCCACCGCGCGCTGGAGATTTCTCATCATAATTTCCATTTTGATTACTGCCGCGAAAGTTGCGGGATCGTCTCCATAGACTCTCAGACCAAGTCTTGAGCTTTTTGATACATCATTCATAATAAAAACAAATCCAGACCCAATAGCGATCCCTGAGGAACTGCGGAATTAACAGGCCGTCTATATCAGACGAGGAAGGGCCTCCAGAAATATATATATAACAAATGAATATATAATAATATATGTCCAGAAATACCGACCCAAGGACCCTTGCCGACTAGCTCTCAGTGGTATAAGAATCCTCCTAGAAACAGGTTTAGTTCGTTCTTGTATAGCGGGTAACTATGACTTCTTCAACAATCTTAGAAAGTCCCGACAACAGCCCTATGGAGCGGTAATTCTGGGGATAGAGGGTGTTCTTATGGAGCTAGGAAATTGATGACCACCGCCTTGTTCTAGATCTTCGGGAAATAGTAACGTATCTATTATAGAGTTGATAACGGAAAGTAAAGTCGCAGTCATGTTAGGAGGAAGATTTCTTAACACCTTGTTTGTAACGCAATCTAAAGCAGGTGCTTCATCGTTCTCGAAGAATTTGATACATCTTCCCTGTTGCGGGATCAATCGCCTCTTTCCCAGAGGCCCATGCTTTCCAAATGCAACATCAGCCCATCAACATCCCTTATTATAAATGATATTTTCCGCCATGTTTTTTTAATATAACAGATATAACATAACCACAACCACCACGGCTCTTAACCTATAAAAATCCCATAAAATCAAAATGCATACCACAAAAGTATTTCTTAAGAGAAATAAAATTGGAAATTACCTTAAAGTATGTACAAAGGCTGTTATTGTAATTCCACGATAAACGAATTGGTTTGATTTTAGCATGCTAGGGAACATTACATCAGAGATGATATTTATTGTGGATTTGAGAGTTGCGATAAATGCATCAGAGCCAGTTCAAATTTATCGTCAAAGCATGTTAATAAGTGCGAACTTTTTCAGAAGAATCATTATTTGATTTTGGATACAAATGTTATATTGGATCAGGTACGTTTTAATTCTGCGTATGCATGTGAAACTTTCTACGTCAGTACAATCTATTACTTGCAGATAGATGTTTTAGAAGAAGATGTACTGGGTAATGTAATTATTTTAAACACAGTACTAAAAGAAGTGAAACATAGAAATATGCCGATTTACAAACGTCTAATCAGTATTATTGAAAATGGTAGTAGACATTTCTATATTTTTATCAACGACTACCACAAGTATGTTGTCTGTAACTGTTACTAACCGTATATAACATATATAATTCCAGGGATACCTATTTAAAGCAAGAAACAACCGAGCTAGTTAATGATTATAATGATCGATGCATTCGTAAAGCATGTAGTTGGTACGCCAAACATATTCCATATGAAAATTTTGTATTGTTAACGGAAGATAAAGATAATCGTTTGATTGCACAAAATGAAGGAATTCCCTCATATTCAAGTGAGTACAACAAGTTAAATTGTATTTGCATGTTCATGTTTCATAATAAATAAATTTGCTGCTGAAGTTGTGGAGTACGTTCAGAATTTACCTAAAAATACGAATCTAATGGATAAGCTAGCAAAAAAAGAATATCAAGAGAAACTAAATGCAGCCGATATATTTCCCCCGCATTTAACAATGCTTGAAATTGATGGCGGTATTAAGGCAGGACGATTATACCAAGGTACCTTTCGTGCATCTCGAGATAATTTCTTGGAAGGTTCTGTAAATATAGAATCATTTGAAGATGATGTAGGTATCAGTGTGTTTAGTTTCTGATTTAAACCATTTTTTTATATTGACTTTCGCGAAGATTGTGCAAATATTTACAATGCAAAATATCATACTTTGTATTTTAGATAATTATTCGCGGATACAACAATTTGAATAGGGTAATAGATGGAGACTTGGTTGCTGTACAGGTGTTTGAGAAGGACCATTGGGTGTCACCGAGTGAATTAGTGTTAGAGGATGATACAATCAATGCCCTGGATGATAATCTGGAGAAAAAGGAGTTGGAGTTATCAAAACAGCCCGCTTCGAAGAAAAACATTAAACCTACTGGCAAAGTAGTAGGTATAATCAAACGGAAATGGAGACAATACTGTGGAATACTTCAAGAGGGGTCGGCGGGTGTTTACCACCTATTTGTACCGGCCGATAAGAAAATCCCCAAGATAAGAATCGAAACTCGCCAAGCCGAGACGTTGAAGTCACAAAAAATAATAGTTGCGATTGATAGTTGGCCTCGAAATTCCCGTTACCCGAATGTAAGAAGCTCCATATTTTATCGTTTATAATTTAATATCTAAGTTTACACACATTTAGGGCCACTTCGTTCGAGCTTTGGGAAAAATTGGCGATATGAAGACAGAAAATGAAGTAATTCTTTTGGAACATGACGTACCCCACAGTCAATTTTCAGAAGAAGTACTAAACTGTTTGCCTAAATTACCTTGGGTGATAACCGAAGAAGTATAGTGTTCAGCATTACATGCTGGGAACATTTTCATTAAACCCAATGCCTTTTTAGGATGAGAAAGTTCGAGTTGACTTGAGGAGCATAGACATATGCTCTGTAGATCCACCGGGATGCACAGATATTGACGATGCACTTCACTGTAGACCAATAGACGATAATAAATTGGAAATCGGAGTACATATTGCTGATGTGTCGCATTTCATAAGACCATACACTGCTTTGGATGAAGAAGCAGCTGCTAGATCAACAACTGTGTATCTTGTAAATAAAAGAATTGATATGGTAAGCACTGTCATCTTCTAGAAGTGATTTATACACTCATTACCTTTCTGTATATCTCGCACGCGGGCTGTCCTAAATTTTGGAAATTATTGCGATAGACTATACTATAAATAAAAACCAATATTCGCAGAATGATGAAGAAGTATAGCATGCTCATGTTAGTTTTACTCTTAACGAGAAAAGTAACATGGCCCGGCCTTTGTCGAATGAATGCGAGGCACGATCAGCCAGTTTAGGGTGATACAAGGTAAACCATTATCGCAAGACACCTTCGCGACCAAGAATGGCATTGCCTCACCCGAGACAGCCTCGCTAACAAGACAAGTCCACACTTTGCGAAACACGCCTCGCGAAGTGTGAACTCAGCTTAAGATAATTTATTAGAAAAGTTGGAAATAATTTTTCTAAAAATGGTTTTTATTCAGTGTGTGGTGTTGTCCATTGGAATAATTTTTCCAAACTTGCGACGTCCTATATTTAATTACGTAATTAAAATACATGTATTGTGCGGTAATTGTTTTAGGTACCCGACTTGCTAAGTTCGAATTTATGCTCGTTACGTGGTGGGGAAGAGCGATTCGCGTTTTCTTGCATTTGGAAAATGGATCACAATGCAAATATTCTTCACACAAGATTCCACAAAAGCATCATCAAATCTAAACGCGCAATGACCTATGAGGAAGCCCAATTGACAGTTGACGATAAAAGTCAAACAGGTTCCTTAGCGCAGTCGTTAAGAAATTTAAATAAATTGGCAAAACTATTAAAGAAGAGACGAATGGACAATGGGTAATTTTTTCTCCTCCAACTTAAAATCTATGACTTATGGTAACTTAATTTGAATCGTCACTTTGTAGGGCTTTAGTTCTAGCTTCCCCTGAAGTTAAAATAATGATGGATAGTGAAACACATGACCCAATTGATGTAGAAGTTAAAAAGTTATTCGAAACCAACTCTATGGTAGAAGAATTCATGCTTCTAGCTAACATAAGCGTTGCGGAGAAGATTCTAAGCGATTTCCCAGACTGCGCTGTCCTCAGAAGGCATCCAGAACCACCAGCAATAAATTTGGAGCCTTTGATTAAAGCCGGTAAACATCTGGTAAGAAATAGTTATACTCTGCCTCAAAAATGGCGCATAAAATTTTTTATTTTTTCCCGAGACTCCGGTGTGTCGGGTTGTGCGTAAAATTCATGTTGCTATTTTTCGTCTTTTCAAAACATCGAAATAGATTGTATTTCACTAGGTTTAGGACATTTTCCTACGCTAACGTAGTAGAATAGACGTCTCAGCGGTGCATTCATCTAAAAGATCCGTTCGCACCTTAGAAAACAGAACAGCTCATATTAAGAGTACTTACATTGTTGTCAAATTACATTGAAAAATGTCTTTAATCTGTATAAAATACACAACCACATAGTAAACCGTATTCGTATTACGCATTTCATTTTACAGCAGATAATGTATTATTATGAGCTTTTCAATAAAGTAAGAATGGAACCGAGGCTTTAACCGAGTTCTTTTAATCAGCGATAGATTTACCAATTATAGTGTAACTGTCTACAGATTCAGAACTGATTTCATATTCTGTAGAACTTGATTCTAAATCTAAAGATATACATTATCTTGAATTTCATCATTACTTCACATTTCCTCTTCCACTGTACAAAAAACTTTCGCTTAAACATTCCTACTTCCACCGGAATATGTTTATTTTCCGACCATAATCGAATGTCATCCTTTCTCGAATTTTAAGACGTATGCGCAATAATCAGTATGCGAACTGATCGCGTACAGTGCAAAAATCAGTGGTTCAAACAAACCGATTATCTCCTAGCACTGTTATTCTCTGAACTGTACATAACATACTTTCATTTAATTCACTTATTGCTAGCTCACGTGATTTTCAGGGCTTTGAAATGAACATCGAAAGTGGGAAAAAGCTTGCCGAATCATTAGATAAAGCTGCAAGAGATGACAACCCCTACTTAAATACCATGTTAAGAATTTTAGCCACCAGATGTATGTTACAAGCCGTATATTTTGCAAGCGGAACGTTGCAAAAATATGAATACTTCCACTACGGTTTAGCCGTGCCTCTGTATACTCACTTCACTTCGCCTATCAGAAGATATGCAGATATCTTGGTTCATCGTCTTTTGGCGGTTAGTTGTCACGCAGATGCCACTTATCCAGACCTAATGGACAAAAAGAAAACTGCGGAATTATGTCATAATATGAATTACAGACATAGAATGGCGCAGTATGCTGGCAGAGCATCGGTAGCTTTAAATACCCATGTAAGTCTACCTCCATGTACAAAGGAATAAAATAAATTTTGCCAATTTTTCAGCTATTCTTCAAGGGGAAAATACAGGATGAAAAGGGATATATATTGTATGTTAGGAAAAATGCTCTTCAAGTATTAATTCCGAAATATGGTCTGGAATGCACGTTATATCTAGGCAAAAAAGATCAAAAATTGGACATTTTCACCTATAACGAAGAGGTAAGTAAAAATTACATTCGAGTGTTAGTGTTAATTGAAAATTGTTCTAGAACCAAACACAAACTTGTGGCGATATTGTGTTTCACGCTTTCGATCCGGTTACTATTAGACTCAGCATCGACTCGAAGAATATCCAACATGAAAAATTTGCACTGCAATTAGTACATCCATCCATAGAAGGGTTTAGCGTACCACCGTTAGATGCTGAAATGGCGGAACAAGAAGTTCCGCAAAAGAAGCGTAAAAAATAAAATTTAACTAATTTTTTATTAATTTTTTCTTTATAAATTAATATTTAAATAAAAGGAAAAAAACAAATATGTATATGCTCAAAACATTGAAAACCATTTATTACAGCTATAATTAATATATATATTTATATAATTACAATTACAGATGGAAATTTTTAAAAATACTTATTATAAATATATTACATTATAATACTATGATACACTACTCCAAAAAAAATTAGTTAAAAAAAGTTCATCCATTCAAAATAAGCAGCCCATTACAGCAAAATAAAAGGCATTAAAAATCATCATCATGACGTATATAGTATAAAACAATGTTTATAGAATTTTATTAATCACTATCACTCTTGTAAATCACCTTCGACTTGTACTGCAGTTTTTTGGACGAAACATGATCTGGCCACCGATTCGAACAATCTAAAAAGAAAAGAAAGGGATAATTTTGTAACTTTAACCATGAACATGATTACATTATCGAGCGGCGGTATTTAACTTAAACCTAACGTTCTGGGTTAGTGCAGTCTGTTAAAAAGTGGTTAGCCAAATCAGTACAGTGCAGAACAGGGTTGTTCACAGTCAATGTCGTGGTATTATGCTCAATGAATACATGCGCTTCTCCAAAACGAAAGTGTTCGTGAAAACGATAGGATTTTTCAAGAAATGAACACAAAAACAAATCCTGAAGGAAAGAAATTTCGCAGTCCTGGAAAAAGCGACGACGAACAAGTTCGGTAACTAATTTATCGTAACATGTTAGGGATACAATTTGTAGCCGCCGCACGAAAGAAACCTTTAAATCTGTCAGCTTTACGTGCGAAAATGAAAAATGAATTAGGATGGAATAGATCAGACGAATAATTGCCAAGAATTTAAAAAAATATCGATAATTTAGGCGTACTCAAAATAATTAGTTGAGCGCATTCCTCGAAGAAAAATTATTCAAAGAAAATTAAATATTTCCTGGAAAACGATTCAGGGTATTCGTAGCAACTGGGGGAAGTCACAACTCCACTTATGAATTGAAAACGGGCAAGCGCTTATCAGTGGAGTTATGTAGCGCTCTGTTTCAGAGCCTTCCCTTGCCCTACCTACGCACAGGCATAGCTAATTTGTTCTTTTTTTTTCTAAACTAAGATTTTTACGAAAAGTATATCCTCAATGAACAAAAAAAGTTACTGTTTACGAAATGCGGTGCTATATTTATTACGTTAGCGTCGACTTTATTGCTACTTACTTTTCAATTTCAGAAGCACAATGTACAAACTCGTGAGACCAAAATTTGTACGTCGGATTCTTTATCAACTCAATAAAGGTAATCAACAATCCCCACGGGTGCGGTCTATTCACGATCAACCTCTCGAGCAAAACCCTCGTGATTTGTTCCTGAATAGCCTCCGTGTTGGCTTCAGCAAATAAGTACAACAACGTACACGAAAAGTAATGCGTGTGGCTGTTAGGATAACGTAGCTGATTGGCGATGGAATTAAGGAACAAGTATCGACCTTCGGTATCCAAATCCACAGCCAGATTTTGAAAAATGTCCATGTGAGCACTGTGCGCTATCGTTGACATATTCGGCGTTAAATTCTTTCCCCTAATGTAACTAATTGCTTGAGTTCCCACATACAAAACTAGCGCGTTCATTAAAGGTATATTGTACCTCATTCCTGATTCCTGAGACACTTGCAAGTTACTTCTAAGATCGGATAGAAATGTCACGGGCGCCCGTGATTTCAAATAAGTATCCAGATCTTTTTTGAACGATGTCGGGGTGATCATTGAAGCGAAATTGTTCAACACTCTCGGTCCAAATGTGATTTCCTGCAATATATCGACCTTCAGATTCGGCGTGAAGGGATCGGGTAACCTCATATTTCTAGGAAATGCAGACAGAATTAAATTCCTCATTTGTATACAGTTTGGTGGTATTACATCGCAGAAACCGTAGTGGTAATCGCAAAGAAACTCTGGGAAATCGTGCAGAAGTACTAAGAGAACTCGCAATGTGCCTTTATAAAGCATCGTAACAGGCTTGGCAAGTTCGGCATTCCTTAAAAATGGCGCTAGATATTTGAAGAGATCGATCAGGAGCTGGGCATACATAGCCCAACCTTTTTGTTGAGGTGTTACGGCCAACATTCTACCCATGAAAACTCGATGCGAAACGAGTTCCAACCATGCATAACAAAATCCAGCTGCTTTAGAAGGTCGGAGAATATGGAGGGTGTGGCAGTACGCTGTCAAGACGTGATAATTTATCGCCTCCAATACCGGTTCTGGTGTATTTAATTCTAAGAACAGCATAATGAATATCCTGTGATATGGTAACTGTTGGAACTCGACAAGCCTCTGTTCATGATCCTGTAACAAGCATCCGGCTACAATACCCAAAACCTTGTTTAGTAGGTGGATTTTCGTCGTGGTATTGCTGGAATCTCCAGAATGCTTAACCAGCAGGGCAACGAGCCTAACGAAGGCGTCCAGGGTATTGTAACACTTTACCCTCAGGTGATTCCCAGTTAATGATTGATCTGTCATGTGCCTGTAGACGGATTCCACGCATAATTGCGTCGATAGCCTGAAGAAACGCGTTATCAAATCGTCCGTCTTTAAGATTCCATTCATATTCATTTGATGAACGAATATGCTAAAGGCCTTCGTTGAATCACGTCCGGTTGGTTGTGAGTTGTAGATGTTTATCCATTCCCTGATAAGGTAATCTGTTTTCTCCATTAACCCGGGAGGATCTTCATACTGTGTAGCACGAACCTGTGAAAAAGTGTAAATTGGTATTAGGGCGGTTTCACACACACCGATACTATCGACATCGTAATCGGTACCACTACGGGATTGAAAAATATACTGTTTTAAGTAGAGGAGCCTCGTGTCGGATTATTCTATAAAATCGGACAACAAATGTTATCATTTATGTATCGGGATGTAATTGAAAACCAATAATATGTAGACAATTGTTAAAAATGTAATAATAATTAATAATGTAACGACTTTAAGTAATTCAGAAAAGCAGAAGCTCCTTGTTGGACAAGAAAATAAACTCCGCGTTCCACCACCGTTCGAAAAATATTTGTTTATCTTGTAAATATAGACACATAATTGAAATCTTGTTCATAGTATGTTTGGATTGTATTAACTCCAGTTAATGTTATAATGTACTGTATTAAGTTTTAACAAACCGTAACCAAATAAATTTTTTAACTGTTTCATTCATTTGAAAACTTAAAATGGCGCAGTCAGTGGGATTTGGCCATTGTTCACAAGAACGTAAAATTTAATTCTCTGAGGCAAAATCCGACACATGGTTGTGAGGAGCAATATTTTTAAACAGCGTAACGTCTGTGAAGGAACGAGTTTCAAAGCGATTTGACCGAGGACTCCGATAGCCGTTATAGAAGTAAAAAACACCTGAAGACAAAAGCAAAAAAATAAGAAGCCAACGAAATGCAAATAAACGTTGAATGCGAGGTTGAGAAAAATCAGTGTCGCACCTGCCATTGTTTGAGAAGGAGACTTACATAAGTAAATTTAAATATGTTACTACAACATTTACCGATTTAATCGTAGCTATACCGTGTTTACGGAATGTATTGGTTCCTAGAAAAAGGTTTCGAGAAACTATGCGCGCAAACTCGCAAAGATAGGTAGATCATATATTTTTATTTACATATTATCTTCATGTTTGTTACCAAAGCCCTATAATATTTTTCGCATCACCTTCTTTTACCTTCGTAAATGTAATAAATGCAATTTATACTGACCCAGTTAAATATTTGATAAATGTAGACTGTCGATTGATTAATAAAAAATATTACTGGTTAAAATATCATAAATCAATAAAACCAAAACATTTAGAATATATTAAAATACAAAATATTATATAGTATATATTAAAATACCTAATCGAGTTAAATAGCTTACCATGTCTCGATTAAACAGTTAACAACATCAATAACTGAACACTAGCGTGAAATGTGTGAATAGTACTTGTTTTTCGAAACGTGTCTCTCGAACACGAATATCGATAACGACACCGATAGTATCGGAATGTGTGAAGCCGCCCTTGGGCAGTACGTTAAAATCACAATAGCCGTTTCTTACTACAGACCTGTAAAATTCCGTTGTGTATATGAACTGTGGGTCCACCTGGCGTTCTATCTCCGAAAAAGGTATTTTCTTGATGGTGTTTCAGCATATCAATAATATTGCTTAAACTTTCAGGCGGTTGACGTGCATGCGAGTTGATTTTGATCAACGTGTCGATAGTGTGATACATTTCATGCTCGGATATGAATTGATTGGTTCGATCGTCCACCAGTAGGTTTTGAACGAGCATAATCGCCATATTCATCGCCCTACAGTTCGGCGTACTTTCCATATATTGCGCTAAGGCGACGTCGAATGTGGATAAATTTACTAGTCCGGCTCTTATTAAGATCTCGGCGGCGTGTTCGTTGAAACGCATGTCGTCTCTGAAATCGGTAAGAAATCTAGTGACCTTGGCGTTTGTCACTTGTTGTCCGAGCGCACGTGGATCTTGCAAGGATTTTAGTACTCTGATGATGATTTCCTTGAAACGATGCATTACATGTTCGGTGTCATTTTGTGTTACGTTTTCTTGTAAGGCCTCAACGCACTAGAAAATAAACGGGAATTTCATTAAATTCATTACTTGCAGTATAGAACTTTTAATTTTGATTTTTTCAATTCCTAACTCGTACGCCGAGTGCGCTATTATAAAGCCTGACTTACAGACTATAATAATAATAATTAAATAATAATGAAGTTATACTATCATCTAACCCCCATGTACGGACAGGCAGCATATTGCACAAACATTTTTTCGTTTTTATTAATCTCAATTTTTTTTTGTATTACGTTTTATAATGTACATTTTTAGGTCCCTTGGCGGTACATTATAAGCGGAGTTGCTATAGCAACTTATAGGAGTTATAGGAATTAAAAAATCAAAGGAGCAAGCTTTACGTATAGGTTAACATACTTACCTTTTGTATTATCGCTACCGTAGACACTAGTTCCCGATTATGTATTGCAGTAATAAGAAGATCTCGAATAACCAGCATGTTGGAGCTCAATAAAGCGTAAGTGGCCGATCCACTTGTCGCTTGAACGAACTGGTCTACTTCGAGGGCGAGTTTTTCAAGGAGCGTCGACAAGTCGTCAGAAGGCACCGATTGCGGTACTTGAAAAGGCGTCGGTGGATGAGGTTGAGGTTCTATCGGTAGTGTCGGCTTCGGTATGAACATTGCGGTGTCCCTTTCCGTCATTGGCAAGAAACCGGGAATGTTCCTCGCGAATTCTTCGTATACCGCCATCTGCTGAGGCGTTACTCCGCCAACTTTCAACCGGATCTGTTCGGGCATTCGTTCGGCTTGATATGTCAAAGCAATTGCGTCACAATACCGCCTGAAACATGGGGAAATTGCAATATCAAACACGCGTTTTTAAATAATATAAGATATCCATTGCTTTTATTATAAAAAAAATCGTGGCGAAATTAAACTAAAAAACACTGAAGATTATGGAGAGATCATATTTGTGTACAAAATTGATGTTGGCTTCACCGTGACTAGTGCTGCTTCTGATAATAAATCTATTAACTGTAGAAAATTTTTGTAATAATTGAACAAATGCTTGGATCTTGCTGAAGAAGAAAATTTCTCTTTCTTGAGAATTACCACAAGAAATAAATCTGTAGTGCATATTCTCGTAAAAACAAGAAATATTATAGAACAGCAATATCAGTATCAAAACAACCACATTTATACCAAAATTAAATCGCGTATTTCAATTTTACAAATTAAATTACTCACCTTCCCTCTTGTCTTGCTATCTTTCGCAACTCATATTCACTTAGTAAACGCTTGTCGATCTCTGGAATGGCCTTTTCAATGGCAGTCTTCTGTATAAATGCACAGCCCAATTCCATATTTTCTTGAGCAATAATCGTAGCTGCTTGATCGATCATTTCTTTTTGAGGCACTGTTGCTCCCACCATAGCATTTTGTAGCGTGCCTTTCATCTGGGTCGTTATGGAAGCTAAAAGTTGGTCTCGACAGGTTATCATGGCCATACCGGCCGTTAAATTTCTGACCATGTAGTGCGCAGCCATTCTCATGCGATTCTCCTCGAAATCCAAAGCGAAATCTTTACGGATAATATGCTCGCATGTCTGCAAAGCGATCTTGATCGCTCGTTCCGCGACGGGTAACACCCATTCGTTGACAGCCCGTTCAACAGCCGTACGAACCAGCTGCTTGAGCTGCGGTTGGCTTTGGAAAAGTAAAATCGAGGGATTTATTGTCAAATGGTTTTGCAGCGCAGCACTTCCCGCCAATTGAATATCCATATAGCTGAATCGAGGCTCTGGCGCGGCAACAGAAGAGGTCGGTGTTGTGCTATTATTTGGCATAACAGGCGGAGAACTGGCAGTTTGTCCCGGTACTCCTGTCAATTCGGGTTCGTTTAAACTCGTAGTGGGGATATTTAATTGAGATACGGCTACTTGAGAATTATCCTTCTTAAGCGATTGTGACAATTGGTACTCGATCTTGCGTAATCTTTCCGGATCCTTTAAGTAAATCGACGGCTTTAATTGAGAAACGTCAATTTCCAGGTTCTTGCATAGAACTTCTATTTCGAACTTGAGATTTAATTTTAACTCGGGTTCCTGATGCAGTTCCGCTAAAACGTTCATAATAGCCATCGTCCAGGGATTTGGTGGTTTGAAAACTTTGCTTTTAGCGCATGATTCCAATATTTTAGCAACAAACGGAACTACGTATAGTAATTCTTGTTGTCCTTTGTAATAAGCTTCCACTAATAACGATTTGAGATCTAGATCGTTCTGTAAAATCGGTTTGTTTCTCGCTAACGTTAACATTCCAAGCCAATGCCCTAAATTTTTCAAAAGGGACCTGTAATCAGAAATTCTATATGCAATTTTGTAAATAATGTCGGTGATGATATAAGAAACGCAAGTTGTATATTAACTGGATGTCCCACATTTACAAGCACTAACAACGTTATTTCTAAAGATAAAGAGCCATACGATACACGTTCTACATACACAATAGTTGAGATTCTTACAATAAAATTTTTAATAAACGATCATATAACAGCCTATAATATTTCGTACGAGTTCGCGATCTAATGTCTTGACATTAGCAAGTATAGGCAACCGTACAATGTGAACACTAATTAGCAGACTTGGCGACTTATTATCAAGTGATATTTAATTTGCAAAGTAATGATTAAGACAAATAAACTGAAATGAAAATAGGTCAGAAAAGGGATCATTCTGACGTCGGGCCGAATTTGGATGAACGTCACTTCACATGGCGTCAATGGCAGCGACTTTATGCTTATTTTTAATATAACAATAGATTAATGTTTTTGTAAAAAAAAATTGCACAGTAAATGCGCTAAGAATAGCGATAACACATTTTAGGAGCACCCTTAAGACTACTAGTTCTCAACTAGCCGCATTACAAAGCTACAGCAATTTTTAAAAATGTAGTCCAATCGATCATCACGCAACTGATGTCACGTTAAGCATCGTAAAATACAAATATATATCAAGGGTATTATTAAAATAATTCCACAATGTGCTTAAATGTAATTTATGTTTGGAAATAACGAAGGCATAGCCCGTACCAGAAAATATGAACCACCCAGTATAGTTTCAGAAATTCACTTACCGATCAGAGAAATTAGCAATGACCTTATCAGCACGCAATAACACTTTAATATTTCGATAAGTCTCCTTCGTTACCATTCGATTAACATCGGGTACCTTCAGAACATCTAAAAAATTCGAATAGAGAGCGTGAAAGTTCAACTCGATTGAAGCTCTTTTCATAACGAGATACTGAGAGATCCATGCCCAGTGTTCGTCGGAGACAATATCTCGAAGTTCGTCACATTTCGATTGTAGATTCAGCTGGCTTAAATTATTGAAGATGAATGCAGTCTTGTCTTGTAGACTCTCAGGCGGAGATGTAATCTTTTCGTCCTTCTCTGTCGCAACCAAAAGCGTGTCAATATTGGTAGCGTTCGCTATAGAAGGCCTAGTTCCAAGCGATGTAGCGCTAGTTGTGCTGGTTTTAGACGAAATCGCTGTGGATGAATTACTTTTGTATACTTGAGCGCCGGTATTGTTGTTTATTGGCGCAATCATCGTTGCCAAGCTAGCGGGAAGCACCGAACCTTGAGGTTTACTAGGTGGTTCTGAACTTTGTAAGCCGTATTCTACGTATTCGATCAAGTGCGGAGGAAACTCGTTGAAATGCGGTATAGCTCTAACATGCTCGCAATATTTATGGTAATCTTTCAATCGCGATTTAAACCTGTCTAACGCCACAATACCGAAGTAGTACATTTTTGATCCTTCTGATTTTCTTAATGCCTCCAATACGAATCTAAGCGCTAACCCTTGGTAAACATAAGATGGTACAAGGCCACGTTCAATAATCCCACCAAACAATTGTGCGGTAATGTACAGTTCTTTATCGGGATATTGGGGAAAAAACCGATACTCCTCGAATAAATTACGCAACATGCAATTGAATACCTAAAAAGAAAAACGCAATTAGAATAATGTTTTAATTTTAAAAAGATCGTACATACGTCTCTTTCTCTTTTCACAGGGGAATCCTGAAACCGTTTCAACATATCCAAAACTTCATCAATAGTCAACGTCGGATGAGGTGGATGATTGTAAATCCTTTGAAAATAACTATTAGCCTCGTCTTCGATATCTTTCGACACATTCAACATGTCGGGAAAGAGACTTGTTTCCGGTATTCTGGGTTTGTCGAGCGCTGGATTGGGTCCCATTCTACTTAAATTTCCTATACTATTTACATTTGATACAAGTGAAGCTCCAGTACCCACGGGACCTTGATGTTGAAGAGGCATCATCGGGAATGGACTATTAGACGGGCCAGGTCCCGCAAGTATTCTAGAAGGTGATCCGGGTGAAGGCACGAGCTGGCCAAGGCCGCCTTGTAGATTGAAAGCGGTGTTACCCGGTCCTCCCAAGTTCATATTCGCCAAAGAAGTACCGATACCGGCTATAGGGTCAACGGTAGATGGATTATACAGTTGTCCAATTGTGGTTGGGTTAAACGGACCATCCATTGGTCTATGAGATCTAATCAACGTGGAAGGTTGTTGTCGAGCTTTTAAATACAATGAGCAACTTGAGGTTAAACTTAAAATAGCTTCTTGACACTCGGCACTGAAGCTACCAGCACAGGACTGCAAACACATCATGATGGTGCTTAATGTTTCTGTTGGTAAAGGTGGAATCTTGGTCAGGCTATCATCGGCTTTTCCTAGAAATAAATAATCTTTTAGATTCTGAAGTAACCTTGATTTATTTTTGGTTTAAATTGCGATATGCAACTGAATTGACAAAGTTCCAACTAATTTATTAAAAATGAAATTTTTAAAACCTATGGTTTATGAACTTTATTTTCGCTGTACTTAATACAAACTCGTAACATGCATTTTTCAAAACAAAAGTAAATTTTTAACTCACGCCGACATTCAACATGGTTCAAAATAAACCCAATCGCACTTATAAAAAATCACCAGTTACTGCAGGTCCCAGAATTTTGAATGGACCATTGAGCATCGGGGCCTCGATTGATGTCTCGATCTTTAAACGTAATTTAAAACATCTAATCGAACGAAACTGTCACAACTGGTCAGAATATGAATTGATTAGTGAACGAGTTTGAAAATAGTAGCACATATATATGGAAATTCAGTTTGGTTTTCCTTATTTTATCTTAAAAATCAATTAAACAATGCAATTTTTATCAATATGTATTATTTGACGTACTCCGTCTGTTTTTGGAACAGCCTAGGTCAATAAAAAAAATTCTATTATTCTATTCTAATATTACTATATTCGATCCGAACAGCGCGGGTTCAAATCCCGGCGGACAGTTGGTTTTTAATTTGAATTTGCATTCTTCTTGGATAAGTGAAACGCGTGGCACGTTAAAAAATCCCTATCGGAGGTTGGAACACCGGAGTCGGTGATCATCGTTATCAATGTCTAAATACAAGATGTATTTCGCAACCTGACACTTTATCCAGTAATACAACAACGACTAACAATAATAGTTGTGCGCCTGCCCCGAAACAATATTTTAACTTAGCTTAACGAACAATTAGGACTATAAACAAATCCAATAACGAACACTTTTTATATTTTGTTGAAACGATCGGTGAGTATTCCTTAACGTGACTGTGGAAAGAAATTTGGTTTAAAATGTGACGAACGTTATCAAAATAATCACAGTTTACGTCAGCGCGCTTAATTAGCAGAGGAAGAGAAGCTTCGACTATTTACAAGTTCCAGACTTACCTAATAGCTGTGGACAGCGTCGATGTAGAAACTTGATGCACGCCATCACAAAATTTTCCCCATGTTCCCTTATTTTATCAGTTAACCACTTCTCCAATTTTAAATATTCTCTTCTAGAAGCCAAGCAAGCTAGATCGATAATGAAGGGATAGGATTGTGCCGATTGGGCGTTTAATAACATGGACAAAGCCTTGAGATCTTGAGCTACATCAAGTATCCTTGATAGCTTCGTCTGATCATGGTCCCCACCACCACCAGTATACCACTGAGCCATTGAATGCATAATAATACTTTTAAAATTTAAAGTCTGCGTGTGCCACGCGTGATGTAGAATGACAGCGGAATTTGGATGATTTCCGAGAAAAATTGGAATCAAATTCGTCAGCAATTCCTGTCTGAGTATAGTGACCGATCCGTGAATTTGCAATAACGCCAAAACCAAAACGTCAGGGCAACTTTGCATAGGAACGTTAAACAATTCCGACACCGGTCGATACAAATTATTACATTCTGATAACTGCAATAGTAATTCGATTAAACTTAACGATCTCCAACTGTCCAATTCCTTGCTATCTTGTTCGGGAGGCGTTTTTAACATGTCCACTGTAACGGTGGTACACGGATAGTCCAGAAAACAAAAGACATCGGGATTTTTAAGAATATGTTGGATTAAACTAAACTGTCCTTCGTAATTGTTCCATCTTCGATAGAGATGATCAACCGGAAACGTTTCTGGGTAAAAACCGTTATTTTGCAATCCCATCTTCAAGGCAGAGATAAGCGTAAACAAACCCGTTCGATCTTTGATAACAAAATTCGGATGATCCAGTTCTCTAATTACACTACCCCATTGCAAATTTGGCGAGATTTCCTTCAAGGCTTGCACGAACACGTCAACGTTCCATGTTCTACCTTCCAATGATTTATTGAAAGAACCCGGTTGCTGTATGTTCAAAGATTCCTCAAAACCGCTGTTAGGTTGGCACATCACTGACAGAATCCTCGCCACGTGCATGGAGGATATGTCGCGGCCGACGAGTTTTAGCAACGTACTCCTGCATTCTTCCACCGAAGAGGTAAACCCGTAACCCAATTCGCGAATCATGTCCGATAGGGACGCGTCCAACATGCCCCCAGTCAAACCGGGACCTTCGGATGACATTTCCGGCGCGATTTCACACTGTTCCGGATAAACTAACGGCGCAAGCACTACAGGAACGATGTCTTTCGGAAAGTCCTTTTTAAGCGTATTCAAAAACGTGGTATGTATGTCGTTGCTGAGCCCAACTTCTTTAGGAGATTTGAGTATTACGGAGAGTATCAAATGTAAAACTTCCGGCGTGGTTTCGTGTAGACCGCCGGCGTGCTGACTGCTACTGCCCTCTGTGTCGATGTATGATTTGACGAGAACGGGAACGCAGTGACGCAAATGATTTTGCGAGCAAGTGACTAGCTCCTCATTCGATGAATGGCACAGAGCTAGAGCGAAGACAACTTCTTGTACAGGTGAGAGGCGAAGGCACTTGCACAATTGTTGAAAAAATTGGGGCCCAACTTTTAATGTCTGAAAGAAAAACAAAACGATCAGAAAATGACAAAAACAAACTCGGTATAAAGGCAATTAACTTAAATTTAAACTTTACTTTCAAAACTACTTTCTTTTACTTTCAAAACAACCTTTTAGCATTTTGTCTATTAATCAAAATATGAAATTGAAAACAAAAAATTATAATAAATGAGTTAATGCGGTCATATTTGATTTTATGCCAGATATTTCGTATGGGTGAAACGTGTTTGTTTTGAAGTAATTTGAGCAAGAGATCTAAATATTTAAAAACATTCGAAATATGGAATATGTTAAATAATATATATGTACAAAACATAATAGCCTCGGTGCCTATTTTTCTTATTTTCCGAGTTATTAACGATATTCTGCTGGGATCTTTATATTTTGATATGTAAAGTATTGTTTCTGGTACGGATTTTGAGCGATAATTACTCGTCTCATACTTGTGATATTTTAATGTAAACGGATATATTGTTATCTACTGAATGTAGCTTCTCAAACAAAAATGGCATTTGTAAGTAAAGTATACTGAATATATCTCGTCATTACCGAGTATCTAATGTGTAAATAAAAATTATTTACAAGAAAATGCTTTTAATCTTTAACGGATGAACTTTGGAATAGTTAGTTGTAATAAATTCTAAAACTAAATGCACCCTGGTTTAGCAACTAAGTTTTAAAAATTACTATTTGACATACATAAATAAAAAACGACTCTCAAAGGATTATTTCTACTGATATTGAATTTTCTTTTGTAATTATTAAATTATAATATACTGTCCATGACTTCAAAAATAAAACATACAGAACATACGATATGACCATATTCAATAAAAATGAGTACAAAAAACAATATGGAAATCGGCGTACTTTATACTTCTTATATCTCTTTAAATATTCAGATAATTATACAAAAAATACATTGAGTAGAATCGGTATTTAGATGTAGGACTACGGCCTGCTTTGTGACCTCAGAGAACTCTCATTACATCCAGGGACGCGTTCAGGATCAGTGTCGGACACATGAAAGTTACCGGACCTATCATGAGTAAAAAATCCCTGGTGGTTGTGAACGGTTAATGTAAGGGACGGACTAGCGAAGAAATGTTTACAGCTTTTAATTATTACAAGAACGTTTATTAGATAATTACTCTTCGGAATCAGACGACGACGGTATCATTTCGACTCATTTTATTCATGTGTTCAAAAATTGGTCAACGAATTGGAAATTACATCAATCATTAAATTGGTCGATTACAGCGTTATGCCGGCGCCACATATTCGAATATTTGGCAAATACATGAATTGTAATTTCCTTTCTGTCAAATATTGATAATATTAATTAATATTTGTCAAATATTTATTTGATTGTTTAATTTCGGAACCACAAACATTCATACAAATACTTTAAAGATGGAAAGTGAAGTCATTTTCATAGAGTTAAAAATTCTATTGTCATTGCGTTTGACCACTCAATTTTCAATGCACTAAAGAACATACTACTAGGATCACTCATTTGCTTTGTGTTCGTTTACTAACTTCGAACAGTAAATGTTTACATTTGTCGAATATACGCTTTTGTACGAATATTTGTCTTTAAACACTCCATCCACCATATATTTTAATATTTGCCAAATACACGAATATTTGTTACAAATATCCGAATGTGCGGCGCTGCCTTTAGAATATAGGAATACCAACATTATTCTATTCTATATAAAATCTTTTCAACGTCTAGGGCTAAGTGATATTACTTGGTTTTGGTCATTGATGTTGAATATACC
>CACRWH010006360.1:0-22040 GCA_902655005.2 Marronus borbonicus
CTATTCACCACGAAAAGCTGCTAGAACTAATGGTAGATTTTTATACATCTGTATTTTTTCTTAAAGGCTATCAATGGAACACGTGTCCCTCGTCGAATTAAATGAAACTTTGTAAGTTTACAAACCGATGTCGTATAAAAATAACGATATCTTTCTTAGCTGTCAATCTCACATTAGCGGGGTGCAAAGCGTCCTGTACCCTTCGAACTCAGAAACTACAAAAGATGTAAAAAAAAGTTAAGACAATATTTAAACTGTTTTACATGCTTAAATCGATATTTTTTTATATACAATCTACACATGTATATTACACCTGCCACGAAATAGTCTTATTTGTGTAAAAACTTAATAACTGACGTGCTATATCTACAGTAATGAAAAAAACACGCAGGTTGTCATAAAATGATTTTATTAATAAAATTTTAAAGTTTACTGACCACTGTTTAAAAAGTAAGTTAAATACGTTGCGCACACATTTTTTATGAAACTAATACAAATATATTAAGCTCATATATATTTATATTTAATTATGAGACAAGAACAAAAAGATATTTAGATTGAATACAAATTTGTTGTTAAAAATTTGTAATCAAATTAAAGTAAATAACAATTAATCAATTTTACACTAATTTTTATTTATTTTAGAGACTCCATATGTGTCAATTTAACAATCATTTTTTAATTATTCTGAATGCACCTTATGTGCCAAATTACCAACAACTTCTATTTGTTCGAAAGACAAAGCCTCATGTGCTAATTTAACAATAACTTTTGTTTTATTAACAAAACTTTTGTTTTATTAATTTAACTATAATTTTTACTAAATGCGCATTAACAATGGTTTTTATATCCTAGTAGAAGGTCTACCACAATTTGTGTTAATTTTGATGGCGATTTTTCATTTAGGTTATGCCTATTGTTTAAAAGAATTCTTCCCTCTGCTTTTCAGGAAGTCTTCTAATTCCTACAACTTAATTTACGTTAAACAGAAATCTATACTTTCTTACATTATGGAAAACTGTTTTTATTTGAATTTTGCTGAATTTTATTGAAGGTTCTGGTATACTTAAATTTGTTGCTAACAAATCAAATTACGATTTCTTTTAAAGGAGGTAAAGGTGGCATTAACAGTTCCTCTGATAATGATTTCTTTGATGATGATACATTTAACATAGACGGTAAACATGGCTCCTTTTCATGTCGGGGATTGAAATAACGTTCAGTTAAATGTATCTACATAAATGGGAAGGTCGTTCGTTAGAAAAAGATAGAAAAATAAAGTATTTTCTGTAGATTTTTATTTATTTTTTAACATAATCTCCATTTAACTCTATACACGTTTCCATCGTTTCTTTAGCTTCTTTAAGCCCTCCAAAAAGTAGGAATTCGGGGGTTCCTCAAAATTGGCACCTGTTTGAGCGATGACTTCCTCGTTCGACGTGAACCGCTATCCGCCAAGCCATTTTTTCAAATTTGGAAATAATAAGATGTCACTGGGGACCAAATCCGGTGAATACGGTAGATGTACCAATTCGAACTTTGATCCCATAAGTTCGACAATCGAAGCTGCGCAGATGTGCACCCGTGCATTATCTTGATTGAAGAGGATCTTTTTCTTTTCCAAATGAGAACATTTTTGACTTCTTCGCTCAACCGGTCCAATAACGACGCATACTACTTTCCAGTTATTGTTTGCCCTTTTCCAAGTAATCGATGTAGATGACTCCGCATGCATCCTAAAAAACTGAGGCCACCTTACCGACCGATTTCACCATCTTCGCCTTCTTCGAAGCCCGTTTGCCTTCCAAAAACCCACTGTTTTGATTATTCCCTTGTTTCATAGTTATGTATCGACAGAGAATTCGCTAGGATTGCGACGGAAAGCGTCAAAACAGCCTCAGGCCTAAGAGCAAACCCGGCACCCATCTTGTCGAGATTTTTTTTTCACACCCAATTTTTCGTGCAAAATTGAAAACACTGTACCTTGCAATACGTCTGTGGCGTCAACTATTTCGCGCACTTTGTTTCGTCGTCATCATTCAAGACCATATCGTGGATTTTGCAATCATTTCGGGGGTAATCACTTCGACTTGATGTTTATCTTTTGTAGTCACGTTTAAACTCATTTACCCAACTGTAAACAATTGCTAACGCGAAACTCACTTTTTTACCATTTTTAAATCGACGTTATTTCAAAATATATTTGGGAATATCTCAAAAGCAAAATATTTAACGAGTTTCAGCAGTTGTTATTAATACGTTCTTAAAACGGTCGGGATGACGACCAAATTTTCAAAAAAAAGATGTTATTGATATCTACTACTAATTAACTAGTTTAATTAACTAATTTAACTGGTAAAAAAATATGTTTACGACAACCAAATACAGAAACGCAATTATAAAAGTATTATCGCATGGAAGTTTCACGTTCTTCTACCGCACACAGCACCGTGTCAAGTAATATTAGAGAACCTTAAAACATTGACACCTTTAACAAATTTACAACACGCTAAAATATCGTCAATGTAACAAACAAGTAGCCTTAGCTGTAAATGTTTATATCCGGCTTATATATGGATTATACTGTTTCTCAAAAGGTTCTCCTATCTGACCAACGTTTTAGTCAAACTGTCTGTTGCAACCCACTCGTTACTTTGTCAGCCTTCAAAAATGTAATCGGCTAGTTAAAAAAAAGTTGCTAGAAATATACATATTTTTAGATTGGATACGGTATTTAAGAAGAACATATAAAAAATAAGTATCTGGAAAGCTTTCTACGCCTCACGAAAATTAGTTCGCGACACACTAGCTGGAGAATCACTGCATAATACAAATAAAATGTCACATTTACACGCTACGTAGAGATACATTACAATAATAAACCATGTTTTGCAAACAAAAAATCTAAAACCTGTATCATAAGCTAGGCTGATAAATAATAGGGAAATTATTTGGAATTGAATTATTTTTATAATGAAAATCGAACAGAAAATTTGCTGTTGATTTAAAAGTAAAGTTCTTTTTATAGAAGGTTCTAACGAAATTGCTTCTTTTTATTCTTTTCTCTGATTTTATAGCAAATCAACTAATGACTGCGCATAAGATGCAACATGGCTTGCAATCTGCCTTGATACTACTTGTCGCTTGCTAATCGAACAAGTTTACTTTTGACTCATTTTACATACCTATATTTAACTAACATTGGATTGAATCAATATAGCACTGTTCCTCTCACGGTATATATTGTTAGAAGATTCATAGATACATAAACTAAAATTACTGACATATAATTATATATAAATTAAATTTATTTAGAAATTTTAGCTTTCGGCCAGCACATGAAACAAATTCTTTCAAAATTTCCCGATCCTTATTAATTAGTTCCGTTTCCTGCACGAAACCTGTATTATCTGTATAAGTACCTATGTGCTAACATAGGTACTTAAAAAATATCAATTACTAATAACAATTGATTTTTTTTTAAGATACTACAATATAAAAATGTATTGAACAAAAGCAAAACGATTTCTTTAAAATTTGTAATTCAGAAGACGTATGATTATATTAACTTTTCTAGTTGTAGTTAGATCTTTTTAACGATTATCATTATAATTTTGCGGAGCTTGATAATGTTTTTAGTTGTTTTATTTTTCTAAATAAATGGTGATCTACCTTGGTCAATAGACGTTGTTAGAAGCGAATTTACGGAATAATGCATGGTAAAGTTTGAAGTATAACTCATAACTTTTTTTGGGACTTTCGTAGTTGGTTTTTTAATAAAAGAAGTCGCTAATAAATTTTTGCTATTTTCAAACCCACAAAGTGTACCTCGAAAATGTAAGAAGAAATACGTCTCATTTTAAATAATGATAGCAAGGACTGTGGCGTAGTATGGTAAACAACACATAAGTATCGGCAACCTCCGCACTACACAAGCTTAATTTATTATATAGTAATATAATAAATACTCCGGGACGGCCGTTTCGAGGACACGAATGGTCCTCATCATCAACCGGTGACCGAATCCATTCGGTCGGAAACCATTCGGTCACCGGCTGATGATGAGGACCATTCGTGTTCTCGAAACGACCGTCCCCGACTAATTACTATATTACTATATAATGTGTGGTGTGGAGGTTGCCGATACTTATGTGTTGTTTGTCTCATTTTAATGCAAAATGTAGGTTTTACAGGGATGCTTCTATTTCAAATGAGTCACACTGTATATACTGTAGTGTTAATGTTCGTTTAGGTTAGAAAGTGATTCCAGTTGGCATATTTATCACGCTGATAACGTCGAGTAAGCAGAAACATGTCCGTGGGTAGTATACTTTTTCTCTCTTTGCATAGCGTTTGATTTCATCAACATCATGAGGAAGCTATTTTAACATAATTTTTTTTTATGCATCAGAAAGTTATCAAGTGGTTTATTTAGGATTTCCACTGGTATATTTTCAATAACATCATTGCAGTAACCATGTAGCGTAGACTATTATAAGCAGCCGATGTATGAAATATGTTTCACATTGTACCACGTGTCATTCTTATTAATACTATAGCATAAAATGTGTATACAATTCGAATGGTAATGTCTTTCCTTAAATACGCATTTTATTAATAAAATCAAAAACTTGCGGGTTTTCTTCACCACTGTAGATATAGCACCTCAGTTTTAATTTTTTTCGGAAACGGGGTGGTTCAATAAGTCCTTAGAAAAAGATAGAAAAACAAAGTATTTTCCGTAGACTTTTATTGCTTTCCTAACATAATCTCCATTTAACTCTCTTCTAAGCGTTTCTCTAGCCTTTTTAAGCCCTCCAAAAAGTAGGATTTCGGAAGGTTTGGGCGATGACTTCCTCATTTGACGTGAGCCGTTGTTAGTCCAGCCACTCTTTTCAAATTTGGAAATAAAAATAAGTCACCTGGGGGCCAAATCCGGTGGATGTTGTACTAATTCGAACTTTCCTAATTCCATAATTTAAACAGCAGAAACTGCGCAGGTGCGATGGAAAAGTGTCAAAACAGCCTCAGAGTCGACCACACGATTCCGTTTATTCTCAACTGAGAGCAAACGCGGCATCTTGCCGAGATTTTTTTACACTCAATTTTTCGTGCAAAATTGAAAACACTACACGTTGCGATATTCATGTGGCCAAAACCAGAAATCCAGAATTTTGCCAATCATTTCGGGGGTAGTTACTTCCACTGGACGTCCAGAACGATGTTCATCCTTCGTGGATGTACGGCCACGTTTAAACCCATTTACCCAATTGTAAACTGTCTGCTAACACAGAGCAAATGTGCCATGCACTTCATTCAACTCAGCATTGATCTCTTTCGGTGCTAAGCCTTTAAGTCATTCAGAGAAGGGTGGTGTTACTTGAGCTTAGGGCGCTTTACACACCGCTAATGTGAGATTAGGCAGCTAAGAAAGTTACCATTATGACTGATAACGGTAACTTTCTTTCTTGCTTTTTTTCTTTATTTCTTCTCTTTCTTTCTTCTTCTTCAATAAACTTTGTGAGTTTATAGGTTATAAACTCACGAAGTTTCACTCTAATTGACGAAGGATACGTACATACCTGCGCCCCCTTTTAAGCACTTTAATATTCTGCAAGTATACCTTACGAGTAGCATCGTAGTGTTCTATTTACAAAGACACCAATCAAAAAAAGTCAACAGTCGAGAAAAGCTATTCAAAGAAGATGGAAGGAAATTCGTTCAGTTTTAATTAGAATAGGAATACATAATGTGGAACATCGTGCTGACGCTTTTAATCAACGTATGTTCGTACAGCACAATAATCGAAAGAAGCGAATGGAAATAATGCCGTCTGCAATTATGAGGCGGTAACGGGGGGCTTTATTGTGCGAATAATGACGTTAAATAATGCGTTTACTATCGCGAACTTCAATTAAATTAATTAGACTTAGCTGAATGGTTTCGCAAATAACAATACATGTACGTATGTATATGAGCAGTTGCGGTAAGTGTAGTATCTAACATGATTAAAGAATATTTAAAATGCAAATTAATTAGCGGTAAATACGGAGGGTATTAATACATAGATGAAGTAGTGATTGTTTGTTAGCTATTGTTGATAAAATGTTAGAATCTAATACTTATAACGTTTTAGAAAATTATACATGACGTAATGATGTAATATTGTTCTCCGCGTTTATTCGCAAAAGTACTGGTTTTTGATACATCAAAGAAAAGGGTAGCTATTAGCAAATATCGTTGAAGTTTCCTTTGAAGGTGCTAACAAAGAATCTTTAATAAATTCGGAACATACATTTCGGAAATTCGTGGAATTTCATTGCTGTCCTGTTAAAGCAAAAATGTCGACTAACAGTGTAATAAATACTGTATTGATCAATTTAACAAATTTTTGTTCTTCATATAGGGTGTTAAAAAAGTGTTATAAACCTTGAGGAAGGGATAGTATTGCCAAGAACATGCTGAAAAGTCTTGATAAATATGGGTTCGCAAAAGCACACTTTCGGAATTGCGGATTATTGTTCCTTTTGTAGCATTCCATCCGCAACTACTCGTATTTTTTATCGTAGTTGATAGAACAGACAATTTTAGCACGAGTACACGGAAAAAAATATATAGTCCATACAACAATAGATATAGTAAAATATGTGACAATAACACAATGTTTGTTAAAGCAAGTACATATTTTATTAGACTAAATAAACGTCTTATAATTCTTTTTTGCTTAATTACACCAGCAGCTTTACCTCTACTATGCAAATCCTAAATCCAGCTGACCATCAAGCACATTATTTTTTTCCACTAGTTTCTACGGAATGATGTTGAGGACCCCAATTTTGCTACCAATATTTTTTTTACTTATGAGGCTGGGTTCACACGAAAAGGATCTTTTAGTTTTCACAATGCGCATGTGTGGGCTGACGAAAATTTCCGTGATATTATGGAATCCACACATCAGATACGTCTTTCCTTGAACACTTGGATGGGTATTTTGGGGGACAAATTACGAGGTTCAGTTGTTTTACCAAATCGATTAACAGGCAGTGCTTACTTAAACTTTCTGCAGAACACAATAGATGATCTTTTAGACGGCATTTCTTTGAACCAAAGGCAAAAATATGCCGTTAGGAAGCATCTTTACAGTTTTGGACAAAGACTAGTAGAAAGGCGGGAAACCAGTATCGTGGCCTGCAAGATAATTTGAACTCCTTTAATATCTTTCTTTGGGGATATTTCAAAACTATAGTGAACGCTACACTTATAAAAGATCTCGCGTCAACGCTGGGATCCTCAAGATAGTTCAAAAGTCATTACTGAAAATGGAGTGAAAGCATTTTGAAAGTATCATTTGAACTTTTGCTTTTACTTTACTTTATAAATATAGCTCCTGCGTATTTCTCCATGTAACAAGCACGGGGCCGCTAGGTATGAAAATCTACAATAATAACAAGTTTAGATATTGCAATATATATTTCACTCAATTCTGGCGTTTCTAAATTCTGAGTGTATTATTTTTATTAATTCTTATTGTTGATATAACGATTAATGACACATTTTATGTTTATATCAATAAAAAGAATGCATCGTTTGTTTGTACATTATTAAAAGTTGCGTAAATGCCCTTTTCGGACCCATGCGCGTTTAGACTTTTTTGCATACTTTGGACCATACAGTACTCTTCTAGGTTCGTGGCATTCTTTTAGCACCCTGTATGTAAATGGTTTCATATTAGCATAATTGGAAAATCGTCAAGTAGACTTGACGATCCAAGTTTTCCATGCCGGTAATGTTCTGGTGCCACACACTCACAGACTCGTGGTACGTAAGAGTGGATGCGTGGATTTTGCAAAAGATATGGAGTCTATACTGAGACAAAAGAATTGATCCATCCAACAAGCTATGAAATGTTGCACATTTATGTGTTTATTCAACTAAAAACACGTTCATTCAGCACTTTGGCGAGTATGTCCAAGTCACCTTGCAACTTAGCAAAACTCACTAGCTTTGTTTCAATTATTTTTGTTAAATCAAATCAATCGGTTGTTGGAGCACAACCGACAAATTCATTAATTTTAGATTAACCACAAAATTTCTTTCACACAACGGATGCAATGCAAACGGACACATACTCAGATTTGCGCAATTGGCGTTTGTATTTATTTTACTTTTTCAAGAATTTTACTTTCTTAAGGATACTTGTTTCCTTAAGCACACGTGTTAATTTTTCTATATTCTAATGTAGGTTGGTTGAATATTCATTTTAAAATTGATTCCGTTCAAAAGGTTTAACCAACAATATGTTGGTATCACGTGGAGTGTTGAGTATATTTAACAAAATTGGTTGAACCAATGAATTCTTGATTGATTCAACGAATTTTTTTCTCGGTGTACAGTGTACCCTTGTGAAAAACTTGGTATGTTGTGAGCAACAAGAGGTACGCGTTCCTCTGTTATGCACTTTTTCCGAAAGTAATGGCGAAAGTAACGGTCCTTCTGCGAAAATGGCCAGTAAAATGGTGTAAGTATGTGCTGCAGGGTGCAGAGATTGCATAACACCTTTAACGGTTTTCTCACTGTTTACTGCTAAGGACTATGTACACTTCTAAAAAAGAAATTATATCTGTTATAGTTTTCGAGATATTCAGAAGAATTTTAGAATCATGCAATTTTTTGGAAATTGATTGATTCAGCCGTTAAAAAAAAATGGTATCCCTGTACCAAAGTACTCTTCAGAGTTTCATTGAACTCTGAATTTCTGGGTTTCCAGTGTTCTCTTATTAATTAAAACCGTGAGAATTTCGTCTACTCCTAACTCAGACTCTAAGAAAATGTTCGCATTGTTCATACCTTTTTGAAACTTGCTCATGAATAAGTTAGCCACGGAGATCCACGAACTTCTCAAACATATTATCTAAATTTATTAAACATTTTGTGTGGTGCCGATACCTCGAGTGCTTGCAGTACCGCGCCACAGTTCCCTTCTACCATTATCTAAGAACACTATTAATTCATTTAATAAAATACATATAGGGTGACTCATTAAAGAAGTATACTACTTTGATGCACGTCACTGTATTTGGTTATTTAATATATTACATGCGTAGTTCTTTTTTTAATTGGTAGAAAGTTACCTGGTGAGCGGTGTTTAAACAACAATTACGTGAAACAAAACAATAGCCATATATATGAATGTATATATGAGAAGGAAGAGATTAAATATTCTGTTATGTTATACGATTTAACGCGTCAGCTGAGCATAGCGTTTGAGTAAGAGAGAGCTTTGTTTTAGGTTATGTAATGCTTTAAAAATGTATATTAGTATACACAGAAAAAAAAAAAAATGATTGATGCATTGTTTCTAACTATCAAGGGAAGATTCCAAGGCAACACTCACCGATCGGATTGAAATTAGGTAGATTTGTAGAACCCATCGAATGTTGTAAAACGCCGCTTTCCCTTTCTGCGAAACCTCACGTTTAGGGATGAAGGCTACCCCTGAAATTTCGACGATTCTCGGATTTTTGCAATTTACATCTTAGTGTAGTACACCTTAATAGTACTTGACCTTTGCAGTTTAACCCCATCCCTTACGGAGTGGGGTTAAACTGGAAAGGCCAAGTGCTATTTACGCCCAAGTGCCTAGTTGCTAGCCCCTCATCCCTGGTTACGCAAAAAAATTAAAGTATAATACTTACATAACAATAAATTCAAACAATTTTTATGTGTTCTAGCGTTTTATATAAATAGTAAAATGCCTCAATTTGGACACATCAGCGAGAAAAGCAGTTGTTCCTAATAATGGAGCTCTGCGAAGGTATATATGGGCAGTTGCTTATTTCAAAAAACAATATATAAAACTAAATGTTTTGTAAATTACTACCGCTGAAGGTGTCATAGCGAATGCAAATAACGTCAATTACGTCGTAAACAGGGTCACTATATAAGCAGGATATGTGCATGAAGTGTTGTTAATTCATAGTATATTGTAGTAGAACACGGCAACATGGTACACGTTAATCCAAGTAATATCCTCATAAAATCGAGTTATATAATGCAGTAAAAGATATAATTGATACGAATGTTCGAGAAACCTCCTTTGAAGCCAACGATGGATTGGAAATTGAAAAAACATTTCATTCACATGCTACCGAGATTACAGATGAAAGTGAGTCAACTTTATACTTTGATGTAGACAACGTTGAGGAAGAATATGAAGCCACATGTGGACTGGAAGACGGTAATACATATCCAGATTGTAAGAGGAAGGCGGTTGAATTGGAGATCGGGCAAACAAGCTCGCTAGCTTTCGTACAATCCAAATTTAGAAATGTGAAAATGGACCGAAAATTATATTGCTGAGAAAATTATTTACAAAGAGGTGGAATACACAGAAAGCAGTTATTGGAAATTGCTGAATATGTGTTGTGCAAATTTGCACAATCTATAGATCGAAACGTAATTGTTTAGGATCTATCGCCGCGCATTGGAAGCCAATGCTAAAGTTAATTTAGAAAATTTTAAATCATCCCGTAAGTGGATATTGCTGTTCAAACGAAGATAACTAAATTTGTAGTACAATCAGATAGGCAAAACACAACGGAACTGAGACTATTATCAAAGATTTTATAGTATTTGTCATGCCGTACATCGAAATGTATAGTGCAGATAATGTTTATAACGAAGACGAGAGCGGGTTTAATTTGGAATTGCACACTACCCGCATTCTAACTTACAAAGGAACCAAAACAATTGAATGTGCTCTGCAATCTGTAGCATCTACAACACATAGTTACACTATATTGCCTATAATATCGACTGCAAGAGAACCTGTATTACCTTTGCTTATAGTGTTGGCTTGATCATCTAGTTTACAAAATTTGGTACCAATATTTTTTACATTTTCAAACCATGATATTTTACTTTGCTACATGATACTTTTTGTTAGGCTTCAAATGTTAGGATTGAGACTTCCCCCTCAGGGAAATTAATATCTCAAATATTTACGAAATGGTAAATGGATGTATTTTTGCACCGAATAACAAGTGCGACGCAGACAACTGTGCTACTCGATTCTTGGGGTAGTCTGTCCTGCCAAACCTACACATGTATTTTGACCACTCCCAAGGAAACAACTAGTATGGTGTAATCCATGGATGTGTAGAGCTTTCGTGTAATGGAAAGCAGAAAATAGTTAGATTAAGTTTTACTCGGTAATATGGATATTGATTTACACCAGCGCAATAACAATAAAATTGCAATCTTTGGTTCAAAATCAACTCTTCTCCCCAACATATAATTTATTTCTATATTCATGGTATAGAACGGTTACATAGACGCTAAACCAGATCGTTTCATCCATCCATTCGGTGATAGAGTACAGCATTAGCCTGTAGCCGAAAAATTGTCTTGTCAGAATGTTGCGCGAAGATTGAAACAAAAACACAGTTTCATCACTCGAGCACGAAATGTAAAGTTCGTAAAACATCGGATCATCACTAGTTCACACGAAAAAATTTATAATGTAAAAAAAAGTAACATGAGTAGCCTTAAAAGTAACTCTTTGTATCTACTTCAAAGACAATTCTACTCCGAATTGTTTTACTTTGATAATCAACAATCAACAGAAAAAGATGTCGGCCAACCCGACTACGATCATAATGATAATAACATCGGAACAAAAGACTGGGAAAGCGAGATCGTTCGAGACCCCAAAAAGCACAGAAATGATATGTCATTTGGCGGGCTCCGAACGTAATAGCCGAAAATTACACGTTTAGAAATTAAAATGTCACTTAAGAAGGGCTTCGTTGGCTAAAACGTACCATCAGTTGACTCGAGAGGCCCTCTAACTCTGTAAGGAAAGCTAGCAAAATGCTATTTTCAGGATGTACGATTAAAACCCTTAAATACAGTGTTGCGCGATGCGTTGTGCGGGGTATATATTCGCTTTGGAACAGTAATTGGAGACGAACACACACATACATACACAGAAACATCAAGTTTTATTGTTTCCTCTTGTGTTTTCATCTGTTTCTTTTTCCTTTTCTGTCTTTTTTGAGTTTTTTTAATGGATCTCTGATATTACTCCGACATGGTTCTGACCAATTCCAATGCCTCAAAGCGCCATGTTGTTTGCTTGTGGGAGAAAAAGAAATTGCTTTTTTCGATTTCGTTTTGCTTCCTTTAAATAGAAAAGTCCAAAGGGATAATCATATCTCATCATAATACCAGTTATAGAATGAAACGTAATGACAAAGTAAGAGTTCGAGTTTGATCTGCTCCAATCGACCAGAGCATTTCTGCCGGACGTGAAGCATTTCGTGGAGTTAGAATTAATTCGGTCCGATCTAAAGCGAAAACATTAAAGTAATACTTAAAATGAGGTAAGTAAAAGAGCTATCCGCTGGATGAAAACGCTGTGTTTAAGTCCTTTTACGTGATCTTTTGAAAGCAATTTATTTTATTCACCAAGATCCGTCGGATTGATATGGCGTATAAGCGAAATAGAAGTGAAGGCGCACCAAACGTAATATCGCCCGCTATGGGGAACCGTTGTTGCCGTTAATGTGGATGGTAATGGCCGTGTGGTGATGGCTTTGGCTTTTTTTATTTCCTATTATGGACGAGGAAAATACGACCAACTCTTCGATACTAACCTATTATTATTTAGAAACGGGGAAACAGAAAGTATTTTCGTAGCCTGCTTTGATGTACTGTTGAAATTATATGATCTTCGATTGTTTCATTTCATTACTATTTATTGGTGATGATGATGGTAACTTGTTATCTATGTCCTTTAGTTAGATATTACTTCTGCCGATATATTTTCATATGAATATTACAATTTACAAGCAAACTTTTGCAAAAATAGTCTTTTGCCCATTTAAATGCACTTCTTTTTACCCTCAAGTTGTTGAAAGGATAGGTGCCAGTTTCCTAAAAGAAGCGGCCTTGCTTTACTTAAAATCTTAACATTTTCCAAAATTTGTAAATGATGCCTTTCTTTAATTTACTTGGCCTGTACTTACAGAGATAATGTAAAATTCAACTTAGAAGTAACTATTCTGAAATAATATCAAGAGTCGACGCTTGGTAGTCATTTCTTATCAAAATGTAATTTTTAAATATTATATACAGGGTGATTGATTGAAACCAATCGTTAAAGCCATACCGGGGTCTAGAAAAATCTTTCTTTTTTGAAAATGTTGCTAATGGAACCATGGCCAACTGGATGAAAACAAGATGGCTACTTTTTTGGCTAATACCGGACGTAAGCATCATTGTAGGTGGTGTAAAATGTCATCAGAGAGCATAAAATCTCAACTTCAATTGCGTCCCTGCATCATGCTACATCAAAAATAAATATAATTAATTATCGTTTGAATTTCTAGTGTCCATTTAAAACTTCATTGATCTCTTCAAATCAAATCTAAATTGCCCTAAATTTCATCTAAATAATTTCCAAAAACCTCAAATTTCTAAATTTTCTCAAAATTTCCCCGCGTAAAACATTACAAATTTTACTCAGCTATTGAGCGTTATTACCATTGTTTCTACGATTATAATTACCCGAATGAATCCGTGAACTGCTATTTACAAAATTAACGATAACATAAAATACAAGAGGGCAGTCCGCAAATTCGCTGAAACTATACAAACAATTATGACAAAATTACAAAACAAATATTTAACAAATTTTGAAAACATTTTTCTCATGTTTTATTTTCAGTCAGCATCAATGTATGATTCTTGATACTCGTCACGTTATACTTCGTCTGTGCAGTTGTTTTCTATCAGAAAAAAATTTAGGCAATACCTGAACGTATTGCATTCACTAATAAATAATCTACAATTTTCATCGCCGTTTTTAAAAATTTGCATAATAAATTTCCAAAATTGTACTTGTTATTATTGCTAAATTATGTCTAATCTACTGTGTAACTTTAACATTGCAAGAAAATTTGTCCGGCGATATATGTATGTTGTAACTCTTTTGTATTTTCGCTGAAGCAAATTTAACTAGATGTTATAATTCTTCATTTATACCATCTACGTATCATAGCAATAGGTCTGATGAAGGCGCAATTTGTGCATTCGGAAACGTCACTAAAGCTAGAACGAATACCATATTAACATATTAATAATAATATACTATTTTGTTAATATAGCACGAGAAATCGTAAACAATTTTGCACTAGCGTCTAACTATTTTTGAAAGATCATCTCCATATATGGGTATAAACTTTTAAGAATGGCTTCAGCAACACCTTGTTAAGTAATGATGTTTAAGAGTCGGAGGAATTTTTTGTATTTCGTTTCGTTAATGACAATTTTCTTTTGTTAGTATTGTTAATTTTATTATGATTATTATAATTTTTATTGTTGGTTTAAGCCCTTAAGATTAAGTTTAAATTTATGTATGTTAAGAATAATAAATTCTTATTATTTTAAATGCATACCTGCGTGGTTCAATGATTTGCCGAGCAAGTATATCTTATTATACAATACAATTTATTTCGTCATTGTTGATATCAAATTGACGGAGCTCCAGTACATTCAGCCAATGATATTGGGCATAAACGCCCGAATATATTTGAAGACTATGGGTGTAGATGAAGTGGGCCATGGAGATACGCCAGATTTCTACATGTCCGGTCATAGAAAAGAACAAGCATATGCAAATCCAATAGAAGAATTGAAGTGAACGGTTGGATTCATATTTCGTCATATAAACTTTCATGATTTCCAGAAGGCTTAGTCAACAGAAATTCAGTCAGGAATCATAATATATTTGGAAAATGATGGCGGTCACATAGAGAATAGTTTGAATTTTTAGGATACATCTTATTTCCATTTATTTATTGTTGTGTTTGTAGACTGCTCTGAGTTCCTCATTAACAAGAAGTAAGCTAAAAATGTTTGTATTTAAATAGTAACAATTAGAAATTTCACAAAAATTATTAGTACGTCATATAAATTTAAGATCACAATAGCTGAAATTAATTAATTATTTACATTATTAAAAAAGTTGAAACAACTGAAAATTCTTTAAAAATAGATATAGCGAATGTTAATACAGACCGATGCAGAATTGAATTCTGATTTCAACATTTGTTGTACTAATGGACAGATTTCAGAATTTCCTCATTATCTGAAATAAGGTAAAAAAGAAAGAAAATGGAATTTTACCTAAAGTAGCATGCAGAAATGAAATATGCAATAAAAAAGGCACCATTTTGAACATATTCTCATCTAGTTAACCATGGTTCAATATAAGTCAAAATTTTCAAACAGAGGTTTCTACAACCCATAACATTTCTAACGAATGGTTTCAATCAATCATATATATGGCGCATGCGAGTACCAGCGTACAATTATTCTCATACGTTAGTTTGCATTGTGTAAGACATTTAAGGTGGTACTCGCTTGCGCTCACAGTATAAAGAAATAAGTAACGTATGCTGGCCTAGTGGAAGTGCTACAAAAGACTCCGGTTAATAGAAGTACCCTTATTTTTGTAAAATACAAAAGCTTTTTAGTTAAAATTACAAACCTTTCTGGTAGTACTCACCATTTCAATATTCATAGTATAAGAAAAATATATAGAAACTAGTTCAAATCAAAGGAAAAATTATTTCCTTTTAGTGCAACCCCTCCATAACTGGAAAAAATAATTGTAAGCGAGGCCGCTTATTTTAATAAATAATCACCAGTCGTTTCACAACAATCGCCCCCTTTAAATCCAGCAAGATAGCTACCAGTTTATTTACTTTTTTTCCAATTTCAATGAAGTTTCTTCGTACTTCGGTTTTTAAGACTGCACCAAATCTGTGCCGTGTAAATATTCTAATGACCAAAACAAAAGTTTGTCGTCCCTATCTCTTCTCCTTTCGTTTATTTTTAGTTTTCTGAGAACATTCTAGCCTCGGAAAATTAATATTCCATATCCTTTCATACTCTTCGAAAAGAGCTCGTGTTATACTAAATGGAAGCGCTGAAGGTCACGCGAAAAAGGAATTAAACAGTGCCCAAATCAAATTTACAAGTACTTCTCACCACTTATCGACCACGGTAATCGTCAGACCCTTAATGTTAGCGAACACCAACGACGAGAACTGAAAACAGCAAAAAAGGAAAGAAAATAAGAACGACATGGAATGCATATACGGAGGAACAATACAATTACGACTGTTACCGACAGACTTGACCGTGTTCCGTGCACTTATTGCTTATATTTCATACGATACAGGGGCGTATCTATGTTGAAAAGAAAATCTCAATTAATAACTGTGCCAAAATAGAGAGAATCGAGTACACTGATATGAAAGATACTTTTTAAACACTGAAAGAGAAAAAAATTATACAGGTCGTTTAATTATCTTTCAAAATATTCACTCTTAAGATTTACACATTTCTGAATTCTCGAGGTGGTATCACCAAAACATTGCTTTTTAAGATTTCAACAGCTGCTTGAGATAACAAAGAACACCGTCCATGTATCCTTTATTTGACATTCGTGAACAAATAGAAATGATTAGGCAATAAATCAGGCGAATAAGGGAAATGAGACATTAGTTCGATGTTTTTCTCCTTATATAATAAATAATCAACGTGCCATGAGAGAGCTGGCGTGTAAAGAATGACGCGATGTTATCGATTGCTTTTTTTGATTTCCACGATGACTTTTAACAAACAAATCATTGTATACAATTCAATGTTCTTCGATTCTCCAAAGCATAATCCGAGACTATATAAAGTATGGAAAGCACTTTATAAATTATAAACCGAGATTAAATTCAGCGTTCAAATCCACTTTGCAAAGCACAGTGTGCCGATACTTTTGTACTGTTTGAAATAAGGGGAATGTTCAGATATGGTCAAACCAGCTTTGAAGTTGACAATTATGAAATTCCCAAACCTTATCACCACCACAATCAATCTTTCTCAATTCGTGTTAATTGCTAAATTTTATATCAGAATAGTTTGTTAACCATTTAATCCAGAATAATCCTTCCAGATGCAAATTCGTTTTAAAGAACCCAACTTTCCCAAAGCCTAACCTGTCCTTCAAGCTAAATATGTACAATTTCAGCACCCTAACACTTTTAGTTGACCGCCAACAACGTCGTGCATACATAAACGTATGAGATCTCACCCCGTCGGGGGTAATTACGTCTGCACACGGTTTACGCACCGACACGTGTCCCTCTTTTCTCTCTCTCTGTTCACTACTTTAGAAATTTTGCTACGGTTATTCGTCGTGTAAGAAGATTAAGTATTTGTGGCATTGTTATTAATTCCACTTCATATTATAGCAATGGTGTATCATATCTGTACCACGGCTCAATTGAAGTGTATACGTAAGCTTTCGATATGGGAATTCTTGGTTTCTCTTTATGATTGGGACTGTTTAGAAGAAACTGAGGACTGTTGAGAAGATCTGAAGACCTTTGGACATATATGATCTATGTTTGTTCGTCTGTAGAAGAGTAATCATAAAATTAAGTTGTAATGAGGTGGCCAAGAGTAAAATGTGCCAAAGTGATCATGTTTCTTCAGAAATTATGAATGTTACCGTTGTCCTTTCACGTTTCACGTACTGCTCAGACGTATATTATGCGTGTTTGGATTCCCATACCACACAAGCTCACTAATTGGTAACATTAAACATAGTTTGTTTGTATCCCAAAGTCATAATGTAGAAGACACCGCCTAATTTTTACAAAAGAAAAACGTTTGTCCTAGAAATGTTCACAACATTAACTCATCTTCGCGGTAAAATTTGATTTCCCTGTCATCGATTCGCTTTTATTAAGAGATCATTCACTTTCAGTATTTACAAGAAATACAACTAATTACCTAACGTTTTAAAAATATTGGTTTATTAAAAATTGTTGAATTGTGTTATGAGTACGAGCGATACCGCTTTGTAGATATCTCCATAGCACGCTTTCTCTTTCCTTCGAGTAAATCATCAGTTATATAATTTCTTACGCTGTACGCCAAAATGAGAAATTGTGTGATATGTTTCTCCATTGTTTTGGTAATCATTGTAGACAAAACAAAACACATTTGTGATTAGGAAAACCAAAGAAGGGGTCTACCCGTTATCTGGTCGTTACCATAGGATTTGACACATAAAAGCACTTAATCCTGATTTTATTTGATTATTCTCATTTAAAAAACAATGCTTCGTTATTTACATATATTATAGTCCTTCTATGTGCAGGTATGAAATAAAGACATTAATTATTGAGAGATCTGGAAAACAGAAATTATGGCAATTATCCAAAAAAGGGGACAGAATGAACTGTAAAACTTATAGGACCATATCGCACTTGGCGTCACATGCAAAGTATTTCTAACATTACTAAAGCACAGAGTGGAAGAGTATATGAAAAATAGTTAGGAGATTACCAAAGAAGTTCAGGAGGAATAGATCAATAATTGACCAACTATTCATGCTGAAACAAATTTTAACAGGATGTTACGAACAAAATATTTCCAAATACATTTCGTAGATTTCAAATAAAATTAATAAAAGGAAAAGTGGGATCAACAGAAGAGGTACTCTATTCAGCAAAAGCCAGCTGATGACGCAGCGCTACTGGCAAGAAGCAGAAAGGAATGGGAAAAGATTAGAAAACAACTGATAAGAGCGGCAGAAACGATAGGAACATTCTTGCTTCAACTTAAAGATAGTATAAATTTAAAACTTCTGTCAAAATTTATTGCAAACACTAGTGTCAAAACAACGTCTGAATTCGTACAAGTTGGTCGAATTTATGCGTTGCTGTGTTTTATTTTTTATTATTGTTATTCATATCTACAGTAAAACATTTACTAACTGTTAGCAGAAATACACTGTTACTATGCGAATAATATCGATTTACCACTTCTTTTATTTTATCTATCTTTAGTAATTATCTTAGCTACCCAAGCTACATTGAAATTAGAGACCTTGCACAGTTTGTAAACTTTTCATGCTTTTCCTATTTATTCATTTATTTTTCCTTTTAGTAATATTAAACCTTATAAATGACAACTTAACTACTCCCCCTAAAAACAATCCCGTCCGCTCAAATGAAGATGATTCGCCGTGACCGCCAATAGATGGACGCCAATCTACTTCACGTTAGTGTCCCGACGCGACCAATGAAGCGTCACGGCGCCCGTCGAGGGACTCCCGATAGTATAGGCGTCGCATCCACCCCCTTCGTTCCCCGCTTCAATAACGATTCAGCGTGCAGCATCCCCGCACGATCACAGCTTATCCCCGAGCTGCGGAAAGCGACTTACTTGGTTCCCAAAGCCGCCCGGGCTAATTGACATGTATTAGATTTTATCGACTATTCGGACCGATCGGGCCCCTGTCGGCTTGTCGTCGCTGGGGATCCCTATCGGGGCAAGACGGAGATGTGGTATTCCGATCTCAATTAAAAGAGTGTTTTTTATAATAAAGCTTTGCGATATTGGAAATCCTTCTTGGCGTGGTTTATATGCAAGGAGTTAACTTCTAATTATTGATGTTACTGTCAACAGATAAAAGAAGTTCGGATAACAAAGAAGGAAAACCAACATCTGGCGAGGAAATTAAGCATTTATTGGAAAATAAAAATGATTTTCAATTCCTTAATATATTTCCAAGGCAGCCGAAAAGACAATCAAAATACTAGAGTATAGCCAAGTAATTATGTATTCAATTCGAAAAGAAAAAAAATAGAGATAATTATCTAACCAGAAATGAAAAAATTAACCAAATCGTTTCAAACTTGTTTTAACAAAACTGTACTCGACCAATTTTGTTTTATTTCCAACTTACACTGCCTAAAAACGTCTTACCAAGTTCTTCGAACTTCAAAAAGAATTAAAAAAAAGAAACCATATTTACATAAGATTCTTTAGCGTACTTGTCATATCAAAAGTATCACAAATAATTCTCCTAAAGGCACATTCATCTTAGAGCATTACAAAACAAGAATTAGCTTCTGTGCACCCATCAGAAGAATTCAACCATGAAGGAACTTGTATATGCGCTTATACCAACATCACAACGAGTTTTTACCATAAACATATGAAATTAATACTCTAAACTTTGTTTTCTATCTCAAGAATAACGTCCAATATACTTATTTGGTATCGAAACGAAGAGGATTTAGATTATAGAAATATGCTGCCGGTATTGGTGCGCGGTTAGGTATAGGCTAATCATTTTAATTCTCTTATTGTTAATGGACTTTTAAGCGAGTTTCGTGTTTTAAATGAAACGATAACGCTTTCACTTATAAAGGAATAAGTAATATTGATATTTAAAATTGCTGTGACGTATGTCTTAATATTCCTCCTCTCTCTTTCTGGAGGTTGCCGTAGATTAAGCTATTAAAAGATCTATCGTGTACAATAAGTGGGGTCCTTTTTTTAGAATGTATCCAGATAAGAATAATTTAGATATTTGAGTAAATGCATTTTGAAATTTTTCTTTTGGTGGATGGTATTTTAATAACGATGTGTTTCAACGACTAATATTCTCGTTAGAAGAAATTATCCGACTCTCAACAAATGTAAAACTAGCTGCTAATAACTGCTATTATAAAAGAGGATCACCTTGTTCTCGGTCTAATTAAAACGATTCTGGATAGTGTTGTGGAATTTTCAAAAATAACCAACGGTTTTGCTTAAGCAATAAAAGCAATAAAACATTCGAGAATAAAGAATTTGATTACGAAATGATAGAATGGAAAGTTTACAAGAATTTTTTGTTTATGGAGTTTATCACTTAGACACTAACGCTATTTCCGAAAATATTATTTGAATAGGTTCTAGGACATTTCATCTACAAACTTTGTGTACTGAATAATGTAGATATACATGTTCTACGCTTTTCTGTATCTGTATATACTGTATACCGTAGATATGTAATATTGTGAACAAAAACACCTTTTCGTGTAAGCATTTTGATTATTGCGTTGTAATTTTAAATTTTTAAAGTTTTAAGAGATATCGCAGTGCCAATTGCAATTGCGTTATAACGTAGAAACATATCACTATAACCCCCTTATTGATCAAATATATTGCAATGAGACTCTGAATTATAACTAACTGAATAGAACAAAATAAAAATTAAACAATTTTTTTAGTGCCAAAGGATGTGTATTGATTTAAAGAAATATATATATTTCTTTTTAAGAAAGTTTTAACAATTATCCAAATCAATTCCTAAAATATTGTCATGATACTTCATTTACTCACGTTCAAAAGCACATTTTATTGACATTTTAGTTGCATTTAGTTATATTTGTTCGAATTGACGCAGTGTTGGTCTCCCCTTTTCCCCAAATTTCCCCAGACCACATACCTTTCTTTGCCTTCCACATGTAGGCAAAACGTATTTTGTTAAAAGAAAGCCTAGTAACTCGAGAAACAAAATCAACTAATGGAAAGTTCAATTAAATTTCTTAATTTCATGTCATTGCACATCCATGAACATATTGCTATTCACATGCATCATTAACTTGTAGTAGTAAGCATGATAAACCAGTCTGACACTACCATTTACCAATTTCCATCTCCATGAAAGCATAGTAAATAGTAAATAGTAAAAATGTTCTTTCATTTAATCCGAATAATAAATTTTTGATCTGAACTTGAAGAAAACAAAATGAGATTGGATAAGCAAGTTTCCACAACAAGGCTTATTTCAAGATGCTTCGATCACTAAACATGAATTATTAAGTCAATTTGGATGCTCAAACATCAAAATTATGAACATCATCATGATTTAAAGAAAGGATGCAGCTGAATGAAGTACAATTTTCAATCGAAGAACCACAGTGAGCAGGTTCACAATTTTGTCCTAAAATTGTTCGGACACATAAATAAATAAATTCAAGAAACTCAAGTACATTTCATAAATTCAAAAACATTTAATTTAATGAAATCGCAATTAGCTATTGAATTGATCTTATCTATCCAAGAATGTTGTTGTAGATGTAAGTTATCTGATAAGAATAGCATTTTGGTATCTTTAAACGCTGTATTCA
>CACRWH010006361.1:0-21902 GCA_902655005.2 Marronus borbonicus
ATTATCTTTTTTTTTTCCTCGGTACTTGGCAGTTCTACCAAGCATGCTCTGTCACCAAGCATCCTCTGTCTCATGTTTTTCTTCTAGGAAATCCTTCACGTTTTGTACGATATCTCCATTATTAGCTATCGTTTTTCTAGTGATTACAGCATTAATTTTTCTTTTTTCCCTTTCTAGATATTCAAAGCTTCCCCGCAATTTCTCTAGTTACTGTTATATTGCTATATTTTCCTTGATTGTTCCTGTCTCTTAGTTTTGTGTTTTTGTTATACATACCCTGTAGGAATCGTCTACATGTACAGTTTCCCAAAGTGTTCCTGCACACACTATCTCGTGGTAAGCAGTCTAAGAACTGCTCGCGGGATGGCTTGGGAAACAGTACCCTGAATGGCAGGCGTGTGTTTCTCGGCACCAGAGGGCGTCAAGAGATGTCTAGCTTGTCGTCTCGAATGGTATGGTATTAACTGGGAGGCTGTAGAAGGTAGAGTAAAAACACTCTCGGAGCGTCGCTGATGACGCTAGGTAAACAGAAACATGTTCATGGGTAGTGTGTTTTTTCTCACATTGCTCTCTCATTGCTTTTGGCGTAAATGATTCCATCAATACCAAGAGGAAGCTATTCTAGCATTATTTTTTTTATTGTTTCTAGGTATCTTCTGATGTGTTTACGTTATCCATTTTTTATATTCTTTCATTTCATTTCTATCATTTTTAATATCAAGTCTAGTTTTTCTTCTTTGTTTTCCTCTTCCATGTTAATGTTTGTTTTGTATCTCCATACTTCAGTGTGATATTTATTAAATCTTAAGTACGGGCCTGTCCGTTGTTTACTTTGTAACACAGCCAAAAATGTTTGACCCTGGCTATCTTCGTCGTTTGTATGTTGCTATCGTTTTATGTCAAGATTACATTTTCAAAGAACAGCTTTCGTTACAAGTTTCCAGAGATATTTTGCTTGGCAAACTTATAATTATAATATTAATAAAGGAAATAGACATATATTGCTTGATAAGATTCCCGTGTTCTATCCCCTTACATTTCTGTTCCTTCCAACTGAACGTAATTGTTAAATTATCCCCATTCACAGACTTCTAAGAAGCTTTTTAACGTTGGGTTGTTGTTGATACGTTGTTCAACTTCTTTCTTATTTTTCTCTCAAATGTAGAGGACCAAAAAAAGATAATTGATTAAATTACCGGTTTCTGTGAATAATTCCGATATTAAAATGTCATATATTCACCGCTCACAACTCTCAGGCTCCACTTCACGGCACACACAACGCAGATTAGGCAGTCCGAACAAGACAACCCATTATTTACGGGAATATGCATAATAAGGTGGATATATGGAGAAGGATCCGACTCTTATATCGTTTCTCGGAAGAAAATTTCACGATTCTAAAGCGCCACTGCGGCTCCCTGAAGTAGACTCCCCGTTTAGAGGCATTCTATTCCGTAATGAACGCAACGGAATTATAAGAAAGTCATTAGCTATGTAAGTCGTGTGTACAGCTGTATTATACTTCATAATACGCAGGTTGTTGATATATAGGAACGCAGCGGTTAGGATAATTGTCCAAGCGCTTAATTACAGGAATCGTCCTTAAGATGAGAGTCATGTCGTACGAGTTAATTGCTCATGTTGAACGTTGTGCTGGGGATATTTTCTATCTCCGCGGATAATTATCTTACATGAAAAAGACTCATAAATGTGTGTAAAGAATGGACTTGTTTCCGTTTAGAACTGGGAGCTTTTAATTTTAACGTTTAAAAGGATAGATCCGGTGTTATATGTATTTTTTTTCAAAGAAACGATTTTTTCAGCCGTATACAATGCTTGGTAATTGAACTGAATCATTTACTCGTACTACACACATAGGTGTGCGTGTGAAGGCTATTCATTTTAGCTTGTAAATTCACATAATATATTTTTTTCGCATACCAAAGGAATGTATAACTGCGGGAATAGTAGGGATTCGAACCGCAATAAAGCGTCTCAAAAAAATCTTACATACCCGAACTATATTCTTGCACGGTATGACTGGATAATGGTATGGAAATCAATCTGAACGTTCTGAATCTACGAGGCGAACTATCGCTTTGTATTCGAAAATTAAGGGCTTTATACACTGAAAGAATTGGGAAATGTTCCTTAGCTAAATGGAGACCTTCATTTAGTAGAGGAATTTTACTCTACATGTGTATTTTTCTACCATTCATGTAACAATACCCATAGGAGGTGAACGTTACCAGCAAGCTTACGTTTTAGTGAAACGTACCTTGTAAACTTGCATACACAAATTAATTTCGCTTAGTAAAATCACCCTTTGATAGGTAACGCTTCCTGGGTAAGTTTTTTATATATTATTTATTAAGGAATAATATAAAATATAATTCTGTAATGCCATAGCATTTATAACATTTTTCTTAGTTAACCTTTCTTCCACGATTCAATGTACCTAATATTCTTTTAATATGTTCATTAACGTAATTAGCTGTGTTTTACATGCAGTCGCTTTTTATTTTTTTTCCACTGGGCCGAGAAAATTTGTAGAACATAGCGTTGTACTCGCTGCTTTCTTGCGCTAAATAAAAAGAATTCTCAACTACACCTCGTAAACCTACTAAAATACTATTTGAAATAAATCTACAATATAAATACGTAAATTAAAATGCAATATTAATGTGCATGATAAACTGTGTAGGTACATCGCTATTTGACGTACTATCTCTGTCTAACCGTTGTCTCGAGCAGTTAGGTGTGATTGAAAGCGATCGATGACTTGAGAGGGCAATATCTATCTCCATTCCACAGATTACCTTCTCAAGTCATCAATCGCTTTCAATCACACCTACAATCGTCTTTTATAGCATAACTACATAAAAAGTAGTAGAAATGTCTTTCGGGTGTTGTCGCGTACTTGATGTTTGACTTGGCGTTTCGCTGATCATTCTGTCAACTTATAAGGAAATCACGAGAGCAGAAGAAGGGCGAAAACCAATAACAATCGGCAGGATATGCATACCTTTCGTACATAGCCGCTGACCAAAATCGACCAGCTATTCACTCCCAACAAGGACGTGCTACCGAAACCACAAGCAAAAGGCATATACGAACTGAAATGGCAGTGTGGAAAAAGCTACATCGGTCAAACAGGACGGAGTATTCAGTGCAGAGTGAAAGAACATGGGAGAGACGCACATCTTAGGCACATTGAAAAATCTGCAGTAGCAGAACACCTGCACCAACTAGGAGACCACAGCATGACCTACAGCGACGTTAAGGTATTAGCCAGGACAAGCTACGAGCCCGAGGATAATACACGAATCGGTAGAAATAATGAAGAATACCAACAACTTCAATCGCGAAGACGGATACAAAATCAGCAACACATGGAAGTTAGCACTGCGGAGTCGTCATACAGCGAACACCACGATTCACCGGAGCGGAACGGTTATGGATCAGAAAAGCGGAACAGAAATGGGGTATATAACGAAGAGCACGAGACATCAACACTAGTCTTTAGAAATCTTCTGAAGAAGCTGACAGCATGATCAGCGAAAACATCAAGTACACGACAACACCCGAAAGACATTTCTACAATTGGATTACGGTCGTGAAAGCCTACATTCCACTACATAAAAAGTACTGTTCATTGTTCTTTTAGCTATTCACATCTTACTAATGGAATTATAATAAAACAATTCTGAAAAGAAATCACAAAAATTACAGTAAAGCATAATAAATAAATTTGTTCGAAACTGTACTTTTTTTCGCTTAGCAACAAAGTATAATTTGGATCATTTTTGTTCGACATTTTTTCATAGGTCTTGGACGCTAAACATTTTTGCAAAAATAGATTATCTAATTTTGGAAGTACAAGATAGATCTAGAGCAAAAGATAGCTTGCAGTCGAACAGCGATCTGATACGATCAGTTGATTATCGAGTTGCGTCTGGGCAAGTTATGGACTCCCAATTAAATGTCATACATAGTAAAGTATTGACGGTTTATGGTAACTTCTGAATGGATACATTTTAGGAAGAATTTCGTAATAAACAATTTATATGAAAATATTTTCCTATAGTAGAAACTAAACCAGATAATATTCATCTTACATATTTACTTCTTCTCCATTTCCTAAGCTGAAATTAGCTTCATTACCCCCTCATTACAGTAAAATTACTTTTATATTTGTGGAACTATCACAAAAAAATCCCTACTAATTTTTAAATTATTTCATTGTTTGGGAGAAGCTGATGAAAGTAAGTAACTGAGTAAAAGAAACGATATGAGCAGTTTCTGCCTTTAATACATTGCTAGAATATCAAATGAGAGCTTGTCAAAGATATTTAGAAAAGTGGTGCAGCAGACAATTTAAATTTTAGGTAATATTTTAACAATATACGCACTTTATATTTTAGAATGCATAATATTTGTTTGCTAACATAATATACTCTTAGTGAATGCTTTTTTGAGCATGAATATTCTACAAGAAACAAAAATAATTACAGGCTACCTAAACACAGACTGACTACTAATGTAATGTAAGTTACCACACTGTATAAAAACAATACCAACTATTGGTTTATTTAAGAAGCAATTAATAAGGTATCTTGCGATATAGAGCCATATTCAACACAAGAATATTTAAATTGTTAGAACCTTGCAGCTTCCTATTCTCTGCTTCTATTACGAGTTTTCTTTCATTTACTTGCGTTGTAATATCACTTTGTATTTAGTTCTTATTCAACAGTTTGTGATTTAATTGTTAGTTGAGTATTGTCTCTCTTCTATATACTCTTGACTAGTTTCTCTAACATTTTGTTTGTGAAATACATTGCTATTATTATTATTATTATTTAATCGCGCCTTGTTGTTGTATTAAACTAAACTCCAAAAACAAGTTAATGCAATGGGTTTAATAATAGTTATTTTTACTTTTACTTTACTTTACGTCTGATGTGTAGGTAGTGTTGTTTTTAAAAGCTGCAATATTTTAAAATTGCTAAAAAATATATAAAATCATTTCATCGTATCTGTCTTTAAGCCTAATGGTTCTAATAATTATAAAAACTGTAAAAATAGAAAAGGCAGACAATTTGTAATTCATTATACAAAGAATTTCCTGATACAGCGTAGGTACCGATTAAACGGTGTTATCTTCGTCAAAATTTTACTAGAGGCTCAGGATTGAAATTCATATTGTAAACTTGTATCGGATAGTCTAAATACTAAATTAAAAAAATAACGAGATTCTCAAATTCAATCACTAAATTTGGACATTTACGCTTCTTTTTATTCATCTATTTCTAAAAATTATTGCGCATCTACACACAAAAGGAGCGTAACTGTTCAAATTTCGTGTTTGTGATTTCAATAGTTTCAGCTCTATGTAACATATCAAAGGCAGATACGATGATATACTTTACGATAGTTGCTTTTTTGCAATTTCAAAATTCATAATGAAAATCAGCGCAACCTAAGCTTAGTTCTCATTTTTTCTAAACCACATAGATGTGAACTATGTTATGTATTACTATCAACGATGATGAAATCATATAACCAGCTTCCTACCCTCTTAGAGTATCGAAAGAACTGCATCGCAATTTAAATCTAAAAATGGTTTACTTTGAATATAACACATCGTGAAAGTGAAACCTCTATTCATCATGGTCAATTTACTCAATATTAAAACATTGAAAATTAGAGAAGATATTAATATAAAAAGATATTGAAGTCCCCGACGAACATTTTTCTATCGATGAAGGTTTTTTTAGTTTCTTTTCTAATATGATGCATTGCAGATTTCCCCTTCGCCACAATCTGCAAACAACATCTTCGGCCAGCAAACTGCATTTGCGTTTTTGTAACACAAATAACTAGGTATTTCGTTCCAGTTAAAGCGTCATTTAGGAAATTGAATGAAAACTTTTACGGAACGAAAATGGTTACTTTTCTCAGCCAGTTAAAAAGTTCATTCTTTCATGGTAAGAAAGTTTTATTTTGTCACCTAGCTAAGAAAGCAAGTGATATGATTTGTATGATAAAATTGCAGCTGTTAAATGTGACCAGATGTGACATATTCGAGACAGTCTGAATGAATTTAGAGGATTAATTGAATACATGGGACTGACTTGGAAAATATTGTGTTGAAACCTCATAAAAAATGTGCTCCTGTGGACCTAGGGCAATTATAATAGTCGCCCGATAGCACTTTCTTACCAAATAATACTCTGCATGTAAAAAAATGGTCAAATTGGTAAGAAATTGCTTTCCACTTGATGCATCATACCTGTTTGCTATAACATTTGAAAAGTATTAGATACGTAAAGTAAGCAAATTAACGATAAAATTAGAATCACTCAATATAAGCAAAATCATGTGAAATGTTCAAACTGTTCGCCGCTTATCCACTGACAATATGCAAGCTTGTTAAGGAATTTCTGAGTTACCTTTTCTAATAGTTCTCTGTAGATTAATTCACATTCAACGACCATATTCTTTATCTTATCTCCCGCAAAGTGGTTAATCGCCTAACGTAAACACGTGATTTTGGTTAGCCTCAAAGAAAAACGTTTAATGGACTAAGGTCTGGAGAGCATGCAGGCCACTCAATGAATCCTCCGCGTCAATACATCAATTTGGAAAACTAGCATCCAAAACATTCTTAGTTCGTCTCTCATAGTGGGGAGGCGCTTCATCCTGTTGAAATCAAACTATTTAAGGTAAGTGTCTATTGTGTTGAAGTGCAGGAATAATTTGGTTATTCAATGGATCCAAATACTACTCTTCCCCATTCATTCATTTTCGCCCATAAAAATGGGCGCTTACTTAAACCTGTTTTCTACAAATTCTCATCTAAACATTCGACTTTTGTGGACGTTGACCATGGGCTTCTTGAAACTAGTGAGGATTCTCATTTGACCAATACCTTGAATTATGGCGATTAATTGCTCCATTTAAACAAAGAGTTGCCTCGTCAGAAAATACCACATTACAAATTTCCATCATTCTTTCGAAAAACTCTAGCCATCGGTCAAAATCGTTATCTAACAATTCTTAAATCAAGTGTGCATTATATGGGATGGTATTTTTCTCTTTTTATCAGATACTATGGTTTAGCGCCAAAGCTGAGATAGAAATTTGAGGTGTTTTTTTTAATTCAACGGCCGTATTTTCTCTAATACTTTCATTAGTTACGGTCTGCGGTGTTCCAGTTTTTGACAAATTTTTGACCGTACTCAGTCAAACTAAAACATCTTAGTGTTTTAATAGCAGCTGGACGTGTTATAGGATTTCTTTCGGGATTCAAATCATTAAAAAGATGACACACTTCTTCATAAGTTCTAACAAGATCGCCAAAATTGATGATTAAGTTCTTTTTCACCTAATTATCCTTACAATTGGTAATTAGATAAACGGGAATTAAATAAAAATTTTAGTTCTTTAACAATCATCTACTAGACGTACACATTTATATTTAGTTTTTACTCTAATGTATAAAAACTGAACAGTAAATGTGAAGAGTGCGCATGAAGACTTGAACGATTGGGATTAACTGTGTTACAAAGAAAGATATTAATAGAGACGATATCAATATCTATAAATTTATTGTGTTTTCATTGTTATAAAATAAAATGCAAATACATAAATGTGGTAGCGAACTGGTCGTAACAAACACATCGAACTACTAACTGATAATATCTGAGATCCAATTAATGTAGCAGGATAGTCTTGTGTACACATCTGGTTTCCCGTTAGCGCAAGGGCTTCCCCAAGAGACTATTCCAATCTGCTTCCCATTGCTAACCAGCGGACTGCCGGAGTCACCATTACAAATACCTTCACCAGCTTCTGTTAGGGTGCAAATCTCGCAATCGCCGATTAGTACCGTGCCCCAACGTTGTTGACATACAAGGTTAAGCAGCGTTATCAAGTTGATGTACTGGAGACAATCTGGGAAGGGACCCCCTACATATAGTCTACCCCATCCAGCAGCTACGCACCTCTCTTCTTTGATGAAGGCACCGTCTAGAGGTATTAAACCAACGTAAGCTGACTCAAAATCAAATTCTCCATCGATCTCAATGATGGCGATGTCGTTTTGGATATTTTCCGGTTTCCAATCGTCATGGATGAAGACGTCAGCTACAGCATAAGATGTACCACCCGTGCTCAAGTATAGGCAACCACAAACGACTTGTAGCTTCTGTGTGGGATACCTGAAATTATTGGTGTTACAATAGCACTACAATAGGTCGTTGAGGATTCTCTGTGATTAATAAGAAACCTACCCGCTAACGCAATGAGCTGCTGTCAAAACCCATTTAATGCCAATAATTGAGCCTCCACAGCTATGCTTGCCATTGTACCTAATGGACACTTGATAAGGGAATTGACCTGCTGTAGCATTATTACCTCCAACTATCCTCTGATCTGCTCTCAATCTTGGATAAGTGAACCCTATAAGACATATGCGTACGTAATTATGTAATAATAATATTAATTTTCAATAACCTTTATTTCTGCTGAAATGTAAGTTTATAAAAAGAAAAGGTATACAAGTAGAAGAAAATGGTAAATGTAGATAAGCGAGAGAAATCACATTTCATAATGAATTTAATATATTCTTTCAGCGAATATTAATATTCATGCGGTTCATGCAGTTTTTATTCTCTTTGAAGTATACTTTATATTTAAAATTAAAGATAACACATTCATATCACATATAATTCCGAATAATGTTAGTTATATGTTCGCTTTGAATAGCAAACTGAAGAGAGACTAAACCCAGCAATTTGGTTCTGTAAAATAAAGACCCGCTTCATATTCGATGAACATAGTTGACCATATGTCGATGACCATAGTATATCACCTTCATTACGTTTGAAAAAAATCAAATGTGTTTTATCTCTATTTATCTGTAAAAGATAAAAAACAGATTTGTGGTACGCCAATATTTTTCGTTGCTGTATTTGAATATGCTAAACCACTAACACTGTCTAGTTTTACGGTTTGTCTTATATGACCTGAATCATTAGCTATGCCTTTGCTACCGTAACGTTCCAACTTTGTAAGCAGAATGGGGTGAGATATTGTGTCAGATACTTTTGGTAGATCTAAAGAAAGATCACATACTAAATTAATATTTTCTAATTGAGATAGTATCCACTTTGTAGATGTGTTATGCCGGTTCTGGTTTAAAACGTCATAAGACATAACATAGGGGTTTAAACCTACTTTTTATCCCCATTACTCCTATCGCGGGCCTGTTAAGTAACTTGCAACGTCATAAAATCCGCTGATTTGAGAGAAATTTGAGGTGGGAATTGCTTAGCCGCTTGTGGAGCTGCTTTAAGCTGTTTCCGAGCTGCTAAGTTACTTCTGAGCTATTCCCCAAAACACCTTCCTGGACAGCTTAAACAATTTCTTAAACTGCTTGAGCAGCTCAATGAGTAGCAAAAAGCTCCCGTTTCAAATCTCGCGCAAAAAGGCGGGATTTATGGCGTCATAGGTCACATGACATATTCGAGGTGGGAGTGGTGGATACAAAATGTAATTTTAGACTGTTATGCTAAGTCTTATGGGATTTTCAGCCAGAATTCCAAGCTGAAGCAGTAGGATCAATAGTGTTATGAATATGACTACTAGTCTTAGATTTATTTTTTTAATGTGCAATTTTGTGGTCATTGATTTCTTTTTTTTTGTACGTATCAGTAACGGTTAGTATTCCTTTTTTAGTTTTGGTTTTTAGATTTAAGCATAGTATACAGTCAGGTCGATATAAAGTAATCCAAAGGTGGATATTTTTTTCGTCTTCCCAGTGACGGGGCGTGAGCTTGAAAAATATATGTATGTTGACGTAGATGATAATCTCACATTAAGAAGTTTTCAATGTCTGTAATCAGATAGTTAGATGTACTTCACCTTTATTTTGCAGAAACTCGATCTTTATAATAGAAACTAAACTATATTTGGTGTTTTGGAATTTAAATATTCACTTTCAATAAATGTCTATTTTTTGCAGTTGAAAATGTTTTAACAACATTTTCATTGACATCTACAGCTGCAGCTAGAGCCTCCGTATTAAAAATTAATGAAAGCTCAACAATTTTCAACTGGATTTTCTTTACATGTAAAGTCACACTCATTTCATACATATTTGAATTCATCTGATATAACAGCTAGATAATTTGTCATTTATCTCTGTTACAATGCCTTGCTTCTAAAATGTATTAAACCACGAAATATACAGATTTTGTCAGATACACTAAAAGCATGTTCTCGAAGAACTAGGTCAGAAACTCCACAGAATTTTCTAGGGTTTAAAATTCACGTTAGCACATATCGATTTCTGTCAACTCATTCACTGTGTTTCTGCACATTCCAGTAAGCAGCATCCAACTGTTTTTGAATATTTTGGTTTCCTAATGAACTTAGGACTAAAGACTTACCTCGTTTGATAAATACTTTTTGTTATTTCGTGTCGGTTAATATTTTGGCTTAAACGGCTTACGTCTGCAACATCAGTGTGCAGCCCTTATCATTACCAAATGACACACAGAAAACAGAATGAGTCAAGAAGTTGGCATTTATAACCTTTGTTTCTGCTAGTTCGAGTTTTATTTTCGGCGTCGGCTTGTCTAATTCTTTTATTTTAGTTTCACCTTCGTGTTTCGGGTTCGGGTCGTGTCATGATCACAATCACTGATTGTGGGGAAAACGTAGAGTTTTTGTTTAACTATGACCCGAAATCGCTTTCATGTCATACTCACACCGCTGAACGTTGTGGCTGCAGTGACTGCAGCCATATAATATGCATATTTGCAAATAGTTGAGCGTTGGCCAATGAGACAGCTGTATTTCGAAAAAAGTATTGAGCTGTGAACACAATCCGATATGCTTTAGTATATAAATCTCGTTCTAAGAAGATTAATAGAAGACCCGTTAATGTATATATAAAGTAAATTTCGACAATGTAATAACTATATACATAAATATTCTTTAGTTACAATGCTTTTAATGTATTTTGGAGTTCCGCAGCCACAGTACATCAGTCGCTACTGGTTCTTTCTTAACTGAGGAGCAAAATTCGATGAGTTAAATGCACAATTTGAGCACTGTGATTTGAAATTCTGGTAGCTATTGTTGACGCTTTAAAGGCAAATGTATTATTAACTATAATATTATCTAATCATAGCACGGCGATTCTAGTAGTATAACTATCGAGCAATCATAAAATTTACTTGAGTTGTTATTATTAGCTAAAAGATATATTTAAAATCGCTGGATAGTTAGTAAATAATGATTCAAGTAATAATATTAATTTATCAAAAAAGATTTCGATGCGAATTTGGCGAACTATATATGTACACATATAGTAACGGTTTGTTTATACACTACATAGGATACGGTAAGTCACTGCGAATATATACGCAGAAACGATAAAATATGATAGTACACAAGTAAGCACATACAGGTACATATGATAGTCATGTTAGGAAGAAAACCTTAACATTTTTATCATTCCATTTAAGACTTACCATAAATGGGTAGCACTATGGCACAGATAACGATAAACAATTTCATATTAACTTCTTAGTTTTGTAACTAAATCTTAATTTTTTTCCTCAGAGTTTATATACTAGTGGTGGCAACCTTCTTGTGGTGGAAGTTGACCGATAACTTGCTATGATTATGAAATTTGGGCCAATGAACCCTTTTGTTATCTCATAGTAAATATTTCACGGCAAAAGTAACGTAATTAAAAGGTATACCTCACCTTACATGTTGTAACTGATTACAACAAGGTGAATGAATTGATATATAAATGAACTTGTGCTTTGTTGGTATTTTTTATTTTATTTCAACAAAAAATATGCAGGGTGGAACAACAGTGCAAAACAAGGTTTTTCGATAACATCTTTGCATAACAAAGTTACATGTTATTTTAAATATTCGTGCATATTTGGTTGCTACTGGAGAATCTAGGATTGCTTCTTACAGGATTTCCTATAGTCAACTGTTTTTGAAGTATTTATGAAAAGTGGTATTTACAGTGCTCTGCAAAAATAAGTATGATTTGATTTATCTTGAATTCTTGCGTTAACTGTGTCAAGATTTCTCCATAGGCTGCATAAGCTGCGTTGTTGTATAAGGTTGTGTTTGAGATATTTTGCTGCCCCAATTGTAACAATTATATGCATAAAAAAATTCAATCGCGATCTTATTTATCTATTAGAGAAGTATCCCGTACAAGTGAAAATAATGCAAGAGAACTTATATATTCTCATCAGATTTTCGTTTATTTATAGTTACCATAGAGATATAGTTATAGATTAATTAATAAAAATTAAATTCCGCCCTTGCAAATGGTCCTAGTTTTCGTTAGTTTTTGAATTAATACGTCTTAAATAAATTAAAAATATTCTTACATTGGCTACCTAAAACAAAAGGTCAGGTACGTTCTACATTAAAAGTTTTTTTCACTTCTTATCACACTGTATACCGGTTATCTGAATGGATCCTTTCGGGACTCAAAATCAAGTCAATAATTTTGTTGTTCTGATGTGTGTCAGTGTCAACGTTTATTTTCCAGTTTGTACATTATTTATTTATAAATGCCATACGCCTATTCAAACTTAGAATATGCAAATATGATATTTGTCTATGGTTTTTGAATGGAAATGCTACAGCTGCTGTTGAAGAATATCGTATATCATAGAAATCAGGATAAAACCTATTTATCAATCCTTTTCAACAAACTGTACAAGGCATCAAGCAATCAGGAGAGCATTCGGCGCCCCTCATAGACGAAGCATAGCAGAGGTTAATGGTGTCTATGGAATTTATTTGATTTGTAACTACGCTATAACTTGAAAACAAATGAAAATCCGATAAGAACATATGAGTTTTTTTTACATTTTCACAATCCTGCAGATTGGACCTTCCCTCCCGACTCACCCTGTATTATTCTAATTAGGTAAATTCTTGTGTTAGATAAAATTGTCAGTATATGAAGTGTGAAAAGTTTGAAGAATTAATTAGTGATGCTTAAGAAATGTAGAAAAAGAAACAATCTTACTTTGTTTTGAACACAATGCCTGATTTGAAGACGCAAAACAAACAAGATTACAATGTCTTCTTGTATCGTCCGCAAACATCGCTACATTATGATATTCAAGAGCGTAGAGTAGTGTATAGAAAACCAAACCCAACATTTTTGGGATAATACTTTACAAGTTCTAATCCATTCCGAAGAAAAAGGGTATCCAGTATCAGTATCTGCGCCAATTACAGGCTGATATTTGCCGCTGAGGTAATATTGTAGGTAGGTCCTCTAATACCCAATTTCTCAAGTGTATTTGGCAAAGTTCGATGTTCCACACTATGAGATGCCTTCAAAAACTTTTGAAATAAGAAAAAAACTAAAGTTGCCAAAATCCAATCTGGCGCCGATAAGAAATAGGAAAGTTGATGATGGCTAGAAAGAACAGAAAGGTGTGTAAAAGTTTCGACCTCACCATTAGATATAAGATCGAAAGTGGCTTTGAGAACGTATTTTTAATTTAACAGGAGTTCTTTAGGATGTATTATACTGAGAAAATGGATAGACAATAGATAATAGTTTATTTTTCAAAAGCAGTTTAATAAGAAGCTAGGTTTTGTCAACAATGATAAATGTAATAACAAAGGATATTACTAAAAAAAATCATCCAATGTGTAGTACGGCGAATTCATTAAATCTTAGTTAAGGTAAGTTTTAAAGTGATAAACAGATAATTACCATTAAGTAGAAGATGATTTGGTAAATTCCGTATGTTGTAGTTATGTGTAGAATTATATATAAAACGTTTTTTGCCATTTTCCTCCAGTTCATGATTGCCATCCTCCATTATTGCTTCTCTCAATTTTTTTCTTGGTTGACCCCTTCTCCTTTTTCCTATAGGTGTTTTTCAGCCTACTTCTTTCATTAGTTACATAATTAAATATTTGCGTTTGATAAACTCCTATATGTAAAATGATATTCCATTATATCCGTAATTAACTAATTGACATCTGGGTCATTTGGTAGCACAATAAGTTAGTGACTACTATCTGTTAATTTTATGTAAATTTATGTAAATAGGAACTGTTTTCCGCGAGTGTTAATAGATGTGAAAGAGACATTTCACTAATTAATTTAATCAAAGATTAACATGCATTATGATGCATGTTAATAATACGTGATTAATATTTGATTGACTTTCCGCAACTAGGGCTATCTTCATTTGAAGATACTGTAGGTGATTACAAATGTATTCCTACTTTCAAAAGGAGGTGTACGAACACTTTTGCAGATGACTGTAGCTTTGATTTTTACGTAACAGACACAGCGCAGCGTAGCGATAATGGGACATTTCAGGATTCAACGCGACATTCACGCCATATAACAGGAATAAATGCATATAACCGCTCCGACGTCGATCTCGGTGCAAACCGCGTCAATTCATCGTCGGACGCCAGCCAAACCGCCTCTCCCTACTATCGCACTCTGTCCCTTTCGCGACATATGTATAGCGATGTTCATCACTGATGTCACTAGCCTCCTTGACTTTTCATATATCTCAGATACACCCTCAACCAGCACTTGCGGTTATAATAGAATTTTTGCTTTCGCTTGACTTATTTTATTTTCTATTTCCAGAATTTTTTATTTTACGATTTGTGTGAAAATTAGATTGTCACACTTATTGTAAAAATTGTGCCGAAGCTTGGTTTATAGAAGTAAAATAATAAAGTTTACGACAGTATCTTAAAACAAAAGCATATTTAAACCTTCAGCGGGCCATCAAAATTTGTTGAAGATTTATGCCAAGCGCTCACAGCGCCAACTTTCCGAATGAAAAATAAAATAATCGAACTTTGCAAAGATTTCTGATTAGATATATAAACCGTTATATTCCCGACGATTCAACTAATTTATGGAAAGACAATAACCGTAATTAGGCCAACAATTTCTGGAAATTCTCTTTGGCGCGAAAGAAACTAAACTGCATTGTAAACGACAATTATCCTTCGAACCAGTTGTAGCTATTCTTTTCATTAATTTAATTTAATAGCAATCCAAAATTGACTTAAAGGTTACTTAATTCAATTAATTTGCACTTTCTTGTTTGTGCAATTTCCAACACGTACATTAGTGCATATACATTTTCACGTGAAAATAAGTAGACGTTAGATTTAGGTTGTAAATATTTTAAATATTAAGAATTTATCTTGGTCTTATAAGAACAGCTGTGTTGCTTAGTTTTTTCTGTTTGTTACATTTACGCGATTTTTGAAATATTGCAGTCAGAGAGTCGGGCCAATTAATATTATTACTATTATTAGGTATTAAAAATTTTAAAGAGAATGAGTATTATAGTGCTTTGAAGTGTTGTCCTCTCCAATTTATGGGATCTAGTTCTGATTGCTTTTGACCGCTTATGGAGTTTGTGGAAGACAATAATTCAACAGAATATTTCCGGATACATTGGGAACTTTAATTTTCCGATTTCATATAAAACCGCCCAACATCTCGGGTATGCGTGACAGAATATGTACTGTGTAATAGAGTAGTTATTCATATTTCTTTAGTCTTTTTTTAATTTGGCTGTTATGTTTTTGGCTTTTGAGAATAAGGAAAGATTCAGGCGCAAAGGTGAAGTTCCATCACGTGCTTCACCGGCAGGGGCTCGAACATCTATCATTCAACTACACCAGAACAAATAACAGGTTGAATCTGCAGTTTTTTAACTGTTCGTGTTGAATTGTTGTAAAGCAAAACAAAAAAAAAAAAAAAAGCATTTCATTAAGTTGCACACAAACTGCACTGGATTAATAACCTTTATTACAACTATGTTACCTTTTCTTATCTGGTACGTGCTTTTTAATATACCAAGAAGATGACGGGTAACTCTTTGTTGTAGAGAAGTGAATTGTACTGATAAATGTGACCACGAAATATCTCTAAAAATACTTTCGAGATTCTGAAGTTATCTTTCTTTTTACTATTGTTTTAAATAATTTTATTGAGGAGGGCGAAAAATAAACGTACGAAAAGCCACTAATAATTATCCAAACTTGTAGTTTGGTTAATAATGCTTTGTGATTGCATCTTTTATAAAGTGGTGAGGGAAACATACTTTTTACAACACGGAATTTCCTGTAACTTAGTGAATATCAACTGATTTTCAAATTAGGTTCACTTTGAAGAGAAAATCAAGTAGTTTAAGAAGGCAAATAATAGTGGCTACTTTAAATGGAAACCAGATAGCGTTGAGTGTAGCCTATCCATGAGATTTTCCCGAAAAACTAAATTGGAACGGTATAACGGAAAACGAGAATGCAAAGACCAATTAATCTACCGAAATTACAGATTGATACCTTTTGTTTTTTCTTCTTTTGTAGCTATAAACTTTGTTAATTTAAACAGAACATCGAATTATTACATTTTTCAATTCCTAGTTCAGTTTTAAGGCTTGGTTATGGATTAACTTGGATATCTCTGGATCTCTTGGATGTTCTATTTAAAATAACAAAGTTGAGCGTTACTTCAGGTATAACCGGAAGTCTTAGATAATTGAAAGTATTTAGTTGAATAGTACATCTATGCTTTAGTATATTGCCAAGTTTTCAGAATTTTTTAGTGTGTGCTCTTTCATACAGCAACCGATGCAGTTCCTCATGAGACTTATATTTGAGATGATACATTACACCGCGAAAGTTTCCCTGGCGTAAATTCTTTCATTATTGGGTTATTTTAAAAAGGAAGATGAGGACGCTCCATCTCGAGTGTCTTTATATAAACAAACATGTTACATAATGTCTTTATCTATTCAACCACTCGCTACAGGTTGGGACACTTGTTTACATTTACTTCTAAATTAAACGGAAATGCTGTTGGAATCGAAAATTCTAATTTTAGAAGGAAATGATTTGTGGTAATTGTTATAATTCATTAAAACCAATTTTGGACAAATGCCGGATGCAATTAAAATATATTAAAGACTAATGTCTTTATTAACAAATTTGAAAACAGTAACAAGTTTTGAAAAAGTAGTGCAATTAATAATAAAGATGAAATTCCGGTTTTGCAACTGTTTAAATAAATGTAGATACTTTTCGTAATTTTCTATCCCTGTTCTCTGGTATACATATGCTAATAAGCTGCGACGTGGAAGATTCTTCTCGAGACAATTATTTGTGTAAACTGTAGTCACAAGTGAGGAAATAGAATAAAAAAGTTTTCAAGGTACATTCGTATTTTACTTTTTTATGACACAAATTGTCGAGGAAAATTTAGAAAAATATCTAATTGTCAGTTCATATGCATCGAAGGACAAAGTTTATGCGAATAAACCAATACGCTAATTGTAAGTTGCTGGATTTGTCATAGACGTTTAGCTAATGCGTTGATGACCACGTCGCGTGTTGCAGTCGATAATCAGGTATTTTATGTATGCCACTATAAGGAAATGATCAGAAGAATTTTTTCTCAAGCCCTTTTGGTATTTACGACGTTCAATCTAAATTTTTCTGTTAACTATTAGAGCAATGACATCGGAGATGGACAGCAGTGTAAATACATAACATACATATCGTACATGTATTTCCCCGACTGCGGAAACTTTTATGCACGGCCCATAAACCCGATGAATGCTAATGGCATTATCTATTGCCCGCTTCCTGCGATAATAAAACGCGCATCCGTAGCTCGCTGCGATCCTCTCTCCATTTATAACGATTTCGCTTCCCGATGCGATGTATGATGACTGCTCGCTATTGTCGGCGCAAACATTGCTTTTAATTTCGGATCGCGTTAGATTATAAAACGCGTCAGATCGATTAGATAGTTTTTTTCTGACTCGCAATCAGTCTGAGCGATCCTTTGGACTTGCAGTAAGTACCTTGCTGAAATTGACAATGAACTAAGCATTTGATACTTATATGTACATATATTGTTTTAGCTTTCAATAACTCACGTAGTGAATAAGATTAATAGACTCTAAAAATTTTTGGTTATGAAATTCAATCAATATTTTTCTTTTATTAATGGCGCAATATTTGAACTATTACCGGAAATATTGTGTGGAAATGTTCTGTAGGATATGTCATCGATAAATACCATGTGTGTTGATGAATCCTAAGTTCTTACCTTGAGGGTAGAATCATAAGTTCTTACGACCTTCATATTTATTATTGTTGAAGCAGCAACTGCACAGAAATCGGCCGAGTAGTTTGCTATGTGCTATGTGAGCGTCTAAAAAAAGCAATTTTGCGAAAAAGTGGAAACTTCACATGATGGTTTCCGTCAGATGATTTTTTAGGATTTCAATAAAAGCCTAACATAACAACAACGCAATGTTGGTATCAGAAAAGAGTGTTTATAAGTGGTCGTGCTTTCGTCAGTGATGAATTTTGTGAAGCTCGGTTGATGCTTCAAAAAACATCGATGCTGTGCCCAACCCTATTGAAGAGGATCGGCATGGCGATAGTGGCCTCTTTAGGTTTATCGAAGACTGCAGTTCATTCGATTTTAAAGATCTGTTCTCATCATTCTGCATAATTTGACCCAAGCACAAAAAAGGCGTTTTGGCCGTTCCGAGATATACCGAACTTAATAAAAGCTGATCGTTTACAAAATAGTTCCAAGATATTGACTACTTGTTTCTTTCGTTGTAGTGGATATCTTGCAAGCATTATTTTGCTAGGTCGAAGAACTGGATCTTGAACCATTCATAAGCGATTTAAACAGAAAGAATGCTCGGAAGATTTCACATAAAAACTTTTTAGGGAAAAAAGAAAATAATTTAAAGTTAAAATCGAAGTCAATACTTTCGTCTTTTTGGAGTTGGTGCCAAGTCATACAATATTTTATGTGATTTACGACTACGTTGTTAATTTTTGTTACCTTTTCTTGTAATTACTGTTGCTTGTTGTATAGTTATTTAAAAAGCTCTTATCACTTTTTCTTGTGAGCAGACATACTAATCACGCTGCTTGTTTAAGATAGCAACGCTTGCTGAAATTAGTGACGAGAGGGAAGCTCGTTTGATAAAAAATATTACTACAATCAATCAGGTTCGTAGAAATACGTATCTCGAAAGGGGCAAGTCTTAGAATTAGGCAATCTAAAAAATATTAGCCCATTACTTATGCAGATTTTAATGATACAACAGTATACAGTGCGTTCGATTTACAAAAACATAACTGTTATGTGTTGATTGCTTGACATGTAGCTTTTTGTAACACCTTGTATTGTTCCTTCCGAAATAAAAAAAAAGAATAATTGAAATTGGTTGACAAACGTTGGAGATATGATGTAACATAGTCCCTCTCCCCTCAAAAAAAACATGATCAATTGAGAACCTCCCCTTTTTTCGAAGTCAGTTTAAACTAACGCCAGTAGGTATACTTCTATAACTTTTAATACAGGAAGATGTACATACATAAAATTTTGAGATCCTTGTCAATTTTGTTAACAGCGCGGGGCTCTCAAATCTTGCGGAGTGTGTGGGCGCCTTATCTACGCCATTGGCTCACATAGATTAAACAATTCATTATTATTTGAAGGAAAAAAACTTTATGACTCATTGCCCGCATTCAGCTGATTTATCGCCTAGCGCCTTCCTTTTGTTCTGGAATGTCAAACAAAAGTGCATGGAAAGAATTTTTATCACCTCAACAGGTTGTTGAAATCTTTAAAGATCGTGTTTTGAAGATACTACTTTCAGGATGGAAAAATGTCTAGTAAAATCGTCTTTTGATTAAGCATTACCTGCAAGTCACACACTTTCATATGTTGTGAAGTTCTCATGCATTCATTGTTTTTATGTGACACTCTCAATCTGATCATCCTGACGTCTTGCAGAATAGTCCTTGAGGTATCCTACTTCCATACATTTGTTGCTGCTGTTGCTCCACAAACTTTTGAAACTTTTCATCTGATTTGAGTACGGGTATAGAAGGGATACGCTTTTGTTTTTTGTATCTTTTGGTAAACTGAGACAAATTTACTGGCGAATTTAGACTTTGTATTTTGTTTTTGCTTTAGTGATTCAGTCTTTTCTAAATGTTCGCAAAAAATGTCTCCCTGGAACTACTTACTAAATCTAGAGGACAACCATTTTTTTTCTTGGTTGAACTATTAGCTCATTTACAAAAGTTTAAATCAAAGACCTTAGATCACTTCGTGAAGTAGCAAATTCTCTCTTTTGCAGCTTCTTGATACGAGTTACTATCTTCAACTTTAGTTATTCCTGCAGATCCTGTTGGCTCGATAGGCTTTTTCCATGAGTCGTTATTCTGAAACCTTCGTCTTAAAGTCTCTCATGTCAAATGTTTTCGCAGCTAAGCTTTCACTCATTCCATCTCTTACTGCTATTATTGTATTTTTCAGACCAGGAATTCGGCGTATACCCTGCCTTTCTAATGTATTTGGATGACATCTGTATTGAAATAATCGAAGTAGAATAATCGTTTCTCCAAAAAGTGTTCAAAAATATTTTTTTAATATTTGAAAATTGCCAAATATCTTCCCTTAATTCACTAGTGAAGTTATTTTGGTCACTACAGTGTACTTTTTTTCATACATTTTTTTCAGAATTACTTGACAACAGCAATATTCATGATAAGTGAATGTAATATGTTAAGCTGAATTCAATTGTAAATTAATATACATAGTGTTCCATTTAGGAAAAACACTCCTCATGCTGCATTGATTGAACTCATTGTATATTTCGTACTATTTTATGAGTATGCACAAGTGCACATATAGTAAATTTTATTTGAAATATTGTTTCCTATCATCTATATTAACACATCCTCGCAATAATGGGCTAGCCTGTATATGGGAAATTTGGAACTGAAAAAATTAAATCTTCATAATAATATAATAATAAAATATATTTATTGTTTTTCGCAATAAACTATGATAACGTCAAATATAGTTAAAATTCCAGTGCGGTGACCAAAACGAACAACAAAGTATACGACAGTATTGTATTTAAGTATTTATTTGAAAATAATAATTCATAATAAGTCTTAAAAATTATCAAATAAGATGTATGAAGTATTTTTTAAAATCTGCACCGACATCGAATACCTAGCTGGAATACTTAATCTTGCCGCTTGCAGGTAGCAGTTCTTAACAGGTGGGCCCATTTTCGTAAGAATTTACGAAATTTTAACTTCAATACCGTGTTGTTATTAATATTACCTTGTTTATATCACTAACTTTTACGTGCGAGGTCGCAATTGATCCTGTATATTATGTTAATCATTATGTTAATGAAATGAAAAATTATAGGGTGCCATATTTCATATTATTATTACTACTAACCACTTCAGTTTAACCATTCTCCGATGTAGAAAAACGATTGCTGAGCCAGTTGGATCAACTAGATATATGTTTGACTAAACATTCTTTTTCTCTCAATCTTCAGACAATAAAGGAATTTAAAAATGAACAAACAAGAGTATCTTAAAAAAAAGACTAACTCTTATTACCTATGTATCCTCCTCATGATATGTAGTTACTCCATAAAACACCCCTTACTCCGACTTCTTGCTTTTCTCTACGCTACGAAGGCAAAGATACGTAACGCTACCCCCCGACGCCTCTTCTACCAACAGCTTAACGTCGCGACGTTTTTGTCCGGCATAAATATGCATGAGCCTATTAAATATTAAAAGGGCGGGGTTCGGCGGGGGAAACGAAGCTGAGGGATAGCGGGGGACATCATCGCATCATCGCTAATGCCTTAAAAGGAGCCGGAGCGACTTCAAACACTTCCAGAACGGCGGCGTTAAGCTTTTCCGACGAGGACACTCGTCCTCCCGCTGTAAATTGGATCCCTCGACTCTCTCTATAAAAT
>CACRWH010006362.1:0-21805 GCA_902655005.2 Marronus borbonicus
TTAGCGAAAAAACCGGAAAAGAATTACCGACACACCTGGTAAGTAAATTCCAAATTCAATTATAAAATCGCTGACAAGCAACACGTTTCTTAAGCTGCAATCAAAGATTTGAATTTGCCAGTACTTGCGATTACAGAAAATTGCCGTATTAGTTGGACACACATACCTTGTAGTGTTGCATACTGGTTATTATCCTTCTCTTTGGAAGTGATATGGCGAACGAATTGTGAAGTTTGTGTCTCTCGGTGAGAAATAGGAAGTGGTGAAAAGTCTGCTTAATAAGAATTGGTAATTTCAGGTAAGTAATTCTTGGTGTCAAGGTTTATATGAAAATATGATTACGCCTTGTTGTTAATTCGAAGTCATGTACAATCTACTGCTCTCACAATGTCTATCAAAACATGTACCGGTAGGTATAAGCGGCTTGTTCACAAGACAACGCTTTAGTTCTATCACGTATAATAGATATACAGATGCAAAACTCTGTTCTTACCTTTCCATCGGCATTTTATGAGCAATTTTACTGGACATTAATATGACAATGACAAATTTTTAACTAACTGGTTAGTGACTTTTGAATCCGCCCATTTTCACCTTTGTTTTGGCTCTCGGAGTTGGTTATTTAATAAAATTAAGTTTATTAAATAACCAACAAACTACCAACTGTAAAACATTATACACATTATAAATTATCCATCTGTGCTTGGCATAATTGTTACTAACTATGCAGACATCTGGCGGTTGCCAATGGTATGTAATTTGTATACTATTTGGGGTAAGTTCATGTGACATCACAAATAAACATATCCGTCCATATTAGTTACTAGTAGGGTATTCAATTGGACTGCACTCTTCAAGTTAGCTTCAAGCTACCAATGAAACATGCAAGTCTTGCTCCGAGCATGTTTAAAACGTTCTAGAATTACCAATGGAATACGCTATAAGTCCAATGCAATCAATTAACTATTTTTAATTCGAATAATTCTTCTTTATGAAGACGAAGTTATAATATGTACCGTGTAGCAGAAACATTTGTACCAAACCAACTATCGAAGTAACTGGCTCAAGCGTACGACCGCATCGCATGTGTATGGTATGTCACCACAATTACACAAAAACACGCAGTACGTTATTGTTATTAGCAAGCGAATAGAGAGTAATAAATATTTCGTTTTTTAACGTTTTGTAACGTTTGGTTTCGTATCAAAGTACATGGATATTTTGTACTGTCCTATTTTAGAAATTTTCTTTTTCGTATATTTACAGTTTAACATCTTCCGGCTAGGCATTTTTTCGGTTTATTCTATAAGTTTTTAATCGATTATTTTCAATAATGTCGAGAATGCCAAGCATTGTCTCAGAATATGTCAACATCTTCACGATCGTTAACAAAGAAGTACTTTGCCATTGCCATGCACAGTTTGTTTTCTGAAAATAGGTTTCAGGTGACGGGCATATAAAAAATACAACGCATATTGAATACCAAGGATTTGTCAATAATATATGTAGAACTTTTCTTGGTGGTAATATCCCGTCAAATAAATTACGGGATTCACTTGTTCATGGGTTCTTAAAAAAATATAATAAACAAAATATTCCCCATCTTTTGACAATTCAAAAGTATTACGTACCTCAGTAATAAACAAAAAATAAGATCAGGTCAAAACTAGGTGAAAAGAGTGTATACGTGCGGATGAAATGACTGATATTAAAGGACAATTCGTACCCTACATTTACATGCGCCAGCACACTGCACCGAACGTCGCCCCACTGGTAATGAGTACCCAGTAGTGAATTATTTGCTACTCTATTTGCATCTCCGGCAGGGTACTACTGCCAAAAACATAGTTTTACAGTGGTATCTTGTTTTACGGAATGAATTGGTTCTAAAAACGTTTGGAAATCCAAAATTTTGGCGCTGCCATAACATTTCTTTATAGTAAATAAAGAAAATAGAAATAATTCGTTTACATAAATAAAAATTCGTTTTATGTATTTTATATGTTACATATAGAAAATAATGTTACATAGAAAAATCTATAAGAGCTTGAATAGGAATATCTTCACTTACATACAGTACTTTCAATAAGGGCCATTTTTGGCGCATGGTAGATGGTGGGGAGGAGAAAGGGGATTAGTGTTTGAAAGGGGAGTCCTATAGCATGTACACGAGTCGCGAGGAAATTCTGCCGAATCTACGTAAATTAAAAATATTAATCAAAAATTTATCTAAATTTTCTTTAGCAGTCTGAAAATTCCATAACAAGATACTATTGTAAACAGGGGCACCACTGTATATAATTTTGAACCGGGAAGCTTTATTGTACTACATTACAAATTCATAACACGTATTTCAAAGTTTTGCAAAACTATGTGGAAATGTATTTTCGTATCGATTCCACATTTAAAATTTCAATTTCAGTTGAAATTTTCTGTGTAATCGAGAAAATATTTTAGTCGTAACCTTTTGCAGCACCAAATTTTCCGCAAGTAAGCGTCCGTACTTTCTTCCGTCAAATTTTATTAGTGCAATAAATAGATGAGCCCTTCGAAGCTGGATATTCACCCTTCATCTATAATACGAGCTTCTCCTCTTTATTGCAGAAATTGTCTAAATTGCGACTGACTGTTCCCGGCATCATAAAAATAATCACGTCGGACTCTGAAATAAGGGCGTTCATAGTTCATATAGCGGGTTATCTAATGACACATAACTGTCAGGGTGCATGTTTAATGACGTACAGTCATCGTGGAAAATTGTATTCGGGATTAATTGAGTGCAGTTGAATCCGTGAGATGGGTGATAAATTATTCCGTGGGGATATTTTTATTATTTACCGCTTAAACCAGGGAAAATGGCTACGATAACCATTTACAGAAAGTATTATTATTTCGATAAATATCTTCCATATCAAAAACAAAAGAAAAGCGTTTTGAAAGATTAAAAACAAAAACAGATATAAGACTTTTAATACATGTTACATAACGAAATGTAAGCACATCTGTTTGCATCACGTAAGAAAGGTATATATAATGACGCTATAAACATGCTACTGCCGCATAAGTCTTGATCTTGACATACACTCACAAATTATACCAGCATATTACCGGAAGTGCTGGCAGCTTTTATTGCCCAGACTTAATGGGTTAACAGAGCTCAGGTATGCTTTACGGGAATAACATAAGAAACGGTACATTTGAAAGAACGAGAAGACAGATAAGTATCTGTAAGCATATTGTTGAGTTGGTTACACTTGACAGGTGGCAATCATAATAAATAGTTGGTTTTCATGACTGTATCATATTTCACTAGAAAGAAACTTCGAACCCATTGAATAAATTACACCTGTAATCGCATGGAAAAAATTATATATCATTGGCATAGTTTATTATTGTATGCCACTTGCGTCATTTATGGAATTTGATCTGTAATTTTGGAGATATTCAAATGTAGCGGATACTAAAAAATGGAGGATAAGGAAATATTTGCTGAACTCTTATAATATTATCATTTAAGCAATTCTATTAAATACGTTTAAGTGTTGGCACTGAAATGTTATAAATGGAATTTTGTCGAGACAAGACCAATAGTTTCTTCCGTAGATTTGTATTAAATTCGAGGGTATCAATTTCACACTGCAGTGGCAGCTTAAATAAATAAATGTTAAAACTAAAGTGTTAGGAATGATTAATAAAATTACAGAAAACAAACACTCTCTATTTAAGTGCACTGCGTATATTTTCAAATGATCCAGTATAATAAAAATTGTACTCTCAAGCACTTCTCAAATTCGAGTCATTTTTAAACACGTCTACCTTCTACAGCACCCAACACTAAAAAGGCTGGATTTTCTTAGTGTGCCTTCACTCACCTATTATCGATAGGACGCTTTTTGATGCATAATTTAATTTCCAAACCATAATATTGTACGTCCGTCAGTGCAAAGTGGCATCGCTGAGTATCTGCAACCTTGATAGATAGGGAATTTGATGATTCGTTAAATAGTAGTATTTAATTTGGGAAATTATTATTAAGAACAAATCGAATTCTTATTACATGATTGCAACAACTTAAGGACGTGTAGAACATTTATACAGCAATTAGGTGGACATTTTCAACAATCAATGCAATAAAGCAACTTCTTTCAAACTAACTTTCAATGTGGTTTTAGCTGGTACTTACTGTGATTGCAGATTAACTTAATTCTGTTACGATAGAGTTTTCGGTATGTTCATTAGACATTTTTTACTTAAAATTGCTTGAGCAAGGTCTTCTTAGAACCGAAGAGGTAGCTCTACTAACAGTCTCGGTATCAGCGTGAGTATTTCTCGCAGCAACCATAATCCTGGCAACAAGTTGTTCTCTATTTTCAGCATTTTTCGCATAACAAAGACTTTTCAACCTTCCCCACTGAAAACAATCGAGGAGATTTAGGCGACCTTATTAGCTAAGCAACTACGGTATCTCTTCCAATCCAGAGGTTCGTATAGTTTTGATTTAAAAAAGCCGTTACTTATTTCCCCAATTGACGAGATGCGCCATCATGTATCTACGGGCGTCATCTTACACTAAGAGGAACGTCATCCAGTAATAATACTGGAAGGTCGTCGGCCGTGAAATTATTTTCAATTATAAACGAGCCATCAAAATACCACACCAAGCACCCACCGAAAATCTAACTTGAAAATGACATTCCCTAGTTTCCTGTGGATTTTCATCTGCACAACCGTGTGAATTGAAGTTCCCAACAAGTGTGTTATTGATGTCGTGGCTTCGCCATTAAACAATAATATCGGACCTCCATGCCTCAATAACCAGCGACTAAATTTAAGCCTTGTTGTCTGGCCGGCAGGTTTTAAAGTTCGCACAGGGAAGATATGGTACTGGTACAAATCGAGACTGTGTAAAATTTTTCCACGGCCTATTAAGTATTGCATTTTCTTGAACATGTTCCTGTTGCACGGAACCTTTCGAAGTAGTTGCAAGAACCTTGCCAGTTTTTCGTAAACACCGATGAACACTGTTAAAAACTTTTTTACAGAGCACTCTGCGAGTCGCCTGAATGATGAAAATGAGTCACAGCTACCCCAACTTGTTGATAACAGCGAAATTAACAGCAGTACCTAAACCTGCATTCGCAGAATTTCCTAAAACCTCAAAGGCTTCTAGCTCAATTACGGGAATATATTCATTGTACATTTTTGACCTGAATTTGCTTGAGCAATATATCCTTAAGCTGTAGCAATCATACATAGTCATGCAATCTTGTTGCATAATTGTGTATTTTTGGTAGAACAATTCAAGTGACATAAATGTTAGACTTGAACGATACTTATATAGTTTCTTGAGATCCCTAACAGATTAACAGGTAATTTTCACAGAAACATCGATAAACATCGAATCAGATAACGCTTCTACAAGTAGTTTTGAAACCACAGTAAAAGATTTTCAATAGAGAAATACCAGAAGTGCGTGAATACAACTATCAACATCTAAATCAACGGTTCTCAAACTGTGGTACGCGTACCACCAGTGGTACGCGAGCCCACCAAAGGTGGTACGCGAACAAATAATAAGCGTTATTTACTTATTTGCCTTCAAATAAAATAAACATTGGCTGAAATCGGTAATCCTGCAGTTCAGGCATCTGGACACATAACAGACGTATACTCCATATAGAATTGATAGAACAGCTATAGCGCGCTTTTTAGCTGTATACATTACATGGCGGGGTCCACTGTATACATATTTTGGTCATTGGGTTATATATGTTGAATAAACTGGTTTACTAATATTCACTAAAGAGGCTTTTATTCACTTATTTTACATAAATAAATTCTCTTCTCACATTTTATACCTTTCATATTGTCAAAGGCAATAGTATTGTTGGTGTTGATTCAATGGGAAATCCCCTGCATGTTTGAAAATTGCAGAGTAATGCGTGTTTGTGCAGAGTTGTGAAAATTGTATAGTAGTGCGAACGTGTTTATTAAGTTGTGTTCAGGAACTTACACGTGAAAAATATGGATAAGTGGCTTAAAAGGGACATAAAAACATTGGAAAATGCTACTCCATCAAATTCTACTTCAGAACCAGAATATGTTGTGGGTGAATATGAAAGAAATCCTTCCAAATTACGGAAAATAGTAAGAAAATATGATGCGGAATACATTAATTTGGGATTCACGTTCACAACCGTAAACGATGAGCCTAGGCCGCACTGTGTGATCTGTTTTGAAATTCTCTCAAATCATTGCATGAAACCGTCATTATTGAAGCGGCACTTTAATACAAAACATTCTACATTAGAAAATAAAAGTAAGGATTATTTTGTCCGTAAGTTGGCTGAGATGAAAGACGGAAAGAAAACTATGTTGTCCTTTGTCGGCAGTTCTGAAAAAGCAACAATGGTATCCTTCTTAGTGAGTTTAAGAATTGCAAGATGTGGAAAAGCTCATACTATTGGTGAAGAACTGGTGCTACCTGCTGCAAAAGATATAGTTACATGTATGTTAGGTGAAACATCTGCTAGAAAGCTGGATACTGTAGCACTGTCAAATGATACCGTCCATCGCAGGATTGAACTGATGGCATCGAATGTTAAAGAACAATTATTAGTCCGCGTCAAGAATAGTGATTGTTTCGCCATACAGCTCGACGAGAGCACAGATGTAACAAATTATGCTCAGCTTATGGTTTATGTGCGGTATATATTTGAAACTAAAGTAGAAGAGGATTATTTATTTTGCAAAGCACTCCCAACACGAACTACGGCCGAAGAAGTATTCAAAATACTCAATGACTTTTTTGCGGAGAATGGACTAGATTGGAAGAAATGCGTTGGTTTCTGTTCTGACGGTGCGTGCGCCATGACGGGAAAATACGGAGGTGTTACCAGCAAAGTGAAATCAGTTGCAGAAAATTGTACCTTTACCCATTGCTACATCCACAGAGAGGCATTAGCAGCAAAACAAACGCCAGATCAGTTTAAGAATGTTCTCCAGGAGGCAGTCAAAATAGTCAATTTTATCAAATCCCGAGCTTTAAATTCACGTTTATTTTCGAAATTGTGTTCTGAAATGGGTAGTGCTCATGTAAACTTGCTGCTGCACACGGAGGTTAGATGGCTTTCAAAGAGAAGTATGCTAAGTAGGTTGTACGAGTTGCATTCCGAAGTCCAATTGTTTCTAATGGAAACCAATTTTGAATTACAAGATCGATTAACAGACGAGTTGTGGCTAACAACAGTTGCTTACTTAGCAGATATGTTTAATCGTCTGAATGATCTGAACTTAAGTTTGCAAGGTAAAACCACAAATCGATTTTTGGTAGATGATAAAATCATCTACCAAATATTTCATCAGAAAATGTCAAATGATAAAAGACGGTATTTCAAATAAAAACCTACAATCATTTTGTAATTTGGAAAATTTTGTGACAGAAAATGCAATAAGTTTGAAGGACGACTTTATTAATAACATAAAAGAACATTGCCAAATGCTGATTAACGCGTTTGGGAAATACTTTCAAGACGACTATTCTGGATTCCTTTGGATTCGCAACCCTTTTATTTTGGAGAGCATTCCCGATTCACTGACAAACGACGAAAAAGAATCTTTTATAGACCTGTCTTGCGATGGAGGTTTAAAAATGGAGTTTGCCAAACTGCAGTTGTCCGAATTTTGGTTGAGAGTTAAAAATGAATATCCAACTTTGTCTAAAAAAGCTTTGTTGTTTTTAATTCCATTTTCAACCACCTACCTTTGTGAAACTGGGTTCTCTGCAATGTTGGAAGTTAAAAATAAATATCGAAATAGACTCGATGTTGACCCAAATGTGCGTATGAAATTGACTACAATTGAACCTAACATTGCTTCTCTCATTGCGACTATGCAGATCCATCATTCTCATTGACGTTTAAGACAAAATATTTGTAAGTCTATTGTTCTTTAATTAAACTTAACGCTTTAAAATACAAGTTGTTTCATTACAATAATAATCTGTTGAATGTTTAACGGTGTCTTATTACGCTACAAGTTTGGTGGATATGTACCACATATGGTACATTTAGTTCGGTGGTACGCGTTTGATCTACATCGCATTTGAAAGGTACGCGAAAAATAAAGTTTGAGAACCGCTGATCTAAATAATACGCTTCCAAACTAGTTATTAACTCCTGAAATTTTCCTGGCGCATTTCTTTTCTCTTTTGCAGTTTTAAAACGATAACGCTCGTCATGACCTCGAATAAATATGCACACTGAAAAAAAGTGTCCGTTAATCTGTCGACTTCTACCTCTTTCCCGTTAACCACTGCAATAAACATCCGGTACCGAGAATTTACGCACTCGTAAATTGCTACCAGTTCGCGTGTTTCGGTAAAGTGAAACAGGAACGAGGTTAGCAGTTACGATCCTCCTGACACTTAATGCACGTCATTGTTATTATGGGAAGCCAGCATCTAATACAGTTGCAGTGTTTATTTTTTCACGAAATAGGTGCAAATAGGAGCATGGTTAAAAAATTTAACAGATTAGGAACCATTCCACCATTTATTGTGGATCATTTTCTAGTTACAGAAAAAAAAATTAGGTTTCGAATTAATTAAATGTTCTGTGCGACGCGAAATGTGCCGATACTTTGGTGTCTGTCATACTACTCCACGGCAATTACGAGTTTTTTATTTGCCTCGTTTGTTTATGAATATGTAGATTGGTTGTAACTGGAAAGTTTCTGGCTGCTATCAGAATTGGCATATCTCCCATTCAGGGGCAAGGCTGCAAGGCGCTATCCGTGACACGTGCTTTAAATTCAACTGAATTCATAAACAAAATTGTTCAAATTTATATCACGTGATCATTATGAAAATACAGTTTAAATATCCCGCGGTTTCCTATTTATTCTGTGGTCAACATTGTGAAGTGAATTATGTACGTACCTTATACCTTATACCTACAACGTACAGAAGGTAGAATTGAAAAATTTAGGCCGCAATGAACTCGCGGGCTTGGTTGCTACGGTAACGGTACGACGCGATGATCAAACAACCAATCATAGTCTAGCCGGAGTATATGCATTTTGGCCGCACGATTTCCGTGACCAGTTTAGCTAATGAAGGAATGTTGTCGCTAATATAGACTTTTCCCGCATTTTTATATAGTGACAGGTGCTTATAAAACCTTAAAAATGAACAGTACTACCAGTGTAATTTTAAAAAGTTACTAATAGATTTCCTCTGGAAGAAAAAAATTAAATAAAGAAGTTAGGTAGCCCAAAACCTGAACTAAATTTGAAGCAAATAACAGAGCTAAAAGTAGAACATCCATACGATTTTCCATGGAAAAAAAAAAAAATGGATACGTAAAAGTGAAGTCTCGAATTGATTATAGTTTTCCATGTGTGTTCTTCTATAATATTGCGTTTGGATGGAGCTGGTGTGAATGATCTACATTATTTAACCGCTAAAATAAAGAACATTAAAAAATCTCGTAGTCACATTAATGCCTGTATGGCTTTACTCGGTAAAACGAATATTCGGATAAAGCTCCTCAGTTCTGCTTATCGGCAAAGTATTGTCGATTATAACGAGAAAGTTAGGAAAACTATACAATGTGGAGATTGACGACTCGATGGGGTATGTATAATATATGTATATAAATTACCATTCTTTCTTTAGGCAATCGAGAGGAAAGCACTTAAAAATCAGTTTAAAAAGTATCATTTATAGATTATGTTAGCAAGTTTTTTGTCGCCTCTGATCAAAATTACCAAGTAAACAGGGATTAAAAAAAAAGTTCAAAAACGAAGTAGAAAATTCGGAACTTTTCTCGTCTCTAATTTAATAGTATTCAAGGCCAAACTAATTGACTATATTATTACTATTTAAACAGTTCATATTTTATGTGATAAAGCTTAAATAAGTGGTTTTTATTTTCTTTTTTCCCTTCAACAGTTTCCTAATTTGAAACATGTAACGGTGACGAAGCAAAATTAGTCTTCACTTTAAAAATATCAGAAACCTTTCTTCCTTCATTCTATTGTTTTTAGGGCACTTACAAGGAAAAAATCCACACAAAGACCCACAGAAAGAAAAAAGCAATACTATGTAAGTAGGTAAGGTCTCAAAAAGTAAGTCATTATTGGACAGCATTCTATCGAACGGTTACATAATTATAATAAAGGATAATTTACATTTATAAACATTAATTCATATTGCGTAGCGAAAAGTTCCCAAGTTAATTTAGAGCTTACTTGTTCAAATTGTTTCTTTTAGTAACTTTTAGTATGCATGCACCATTACTAATCAGAATTTTATCCAGAAACGTTAAAGAACTTGTGAGCCTAAACTAAAGGTAGCACTTTTTAAACTGATTTTTGGTTACTTTCTTTTCAATTGTAAAAAAAAGAATGGTATTTTTTAACTTAGCGAAACATGGGGTTTCCACTACTGTCCATATAAATCGCCAAATTGATAGGTGTTATCTGGAAGTACAGCCGAGATCGTGATGGCAGCGAAAAATCTAAATTTCGTTCTAAATTTAAGAAATTAATTGAGTCTTTTGCTAATTTGGATCTGATGGTTAAATAATGTTTTTTTAAACAATGGTAGTGTTTTAAGAGCAACTTCAAATACAATGCAAGGTATAATTTTACATTCTATACTTGAGGTTTGCAAAATAGAAAATTCAAGTTAAATTAGAAATTGTAATTTACTGTGTGACGAAACTACAGATGTTACAAATGGGTGTCAGACGGTAATTTTATTTAGATATATATTCGCACAATCTGTAGGCAGTTTTGGGGATTTACATGAAATAAAGATTGGCGGCCTTCAGGCACACATTAGGAATAGATATCCTGGTGCGCATTATATTCACTTCTATACTTACCAGAGTACTACCCCTATTTTTTAATAAGCTGTCAGCAATTTTTGATTTTTTCAAGGATCATAGTAAGCTAAATAATAAGTATAAGATTATATAACCACATTTTTTACATTCGCGCCCCCCCTTGTGAAAACGTCACGTACCGCCACTGCTTCTATTAAAATGTGTGCTAAATTTATAATAATTTAGTTAGTAGACCGTATATCGTATGTAAAGTAGCTGCATTGAAAGTTATTTTCTGAAATAGAACATTGTGAGCGGAAAATAAAGACTTAATGCTACCAGCTTTTCACTATGGGTACGCACATCTAAAAGCTCTTTGTGTAAGATTATGATGAGAAACTGACGTAATGAAATTTATACCGCAAAGGCAGATTGAAACTGGGAAGAGAATAACTCAAGATTCATAGTTTTAATGGAATAAAGTTTGGCGGAACAAACGATGCCAGCGTCATCCTGTGTTAATTTCCATCCAGGTGCTGACAGTGTCGGTAAAGTAAGGCGTCTACAATAGCGCGTCTAAACCTGAATGTAATTAAATAGGAACCTGCGCGAGTGATAAATAAGAAACTGTGGCGGACCGGAGGCGCAGTTTTGCACTAATTACACCGTAGTTGCGGTTAACCGCTACACAACTCTACGTATGTATATATGCGTGTAGATACCACCTATGCAAGGTTTAAAATAGTCGGAACGGTCAGGTCAAGCTATTAACCCCATAAAGTTGTTCGGATTACAGATATTTTTACGATTCAAATTGAATATTCCGCTTTTAGTATTCCTCTCTGCATCCAATCAGACCCACGCATCTACGCTGCTTAACCTATTCGTTGCGTGCGACTTTCTCGATATTAAATTGAAATTCTTGTTAAATTCGATGCATGTAGCTCGTTAAGGTCTCAGTACTTCATATCATTAATAACATCACTTCTGAGGCTAATGACAAACGGTACATTGAAACGTGTATGGAATTTGACCTGATGAACTAGGCGGCAATTACAGAGAAACAAAGAAATTGTATGTGGAAACAACAGCTGCCACTATTACTTCTGGAACATCAATGCAATTTCCACAAAAATTATTTAATAATAAAGTAAATGGTTTGAATTACTGTAATTATTTTTAGGATTGCAAAAATTTGCGATGCGATTTTTAGGTAGAATAAGCAACATTTTCCAGAGGTATAAAGGCAGGTTGGCAAAATTCCACACCGATTTGTGCTTCGTTATGCTATGGCTCTGATATCTGGAAAGGAGGTGAACTCCACGAGGAAAATGTGGATTCCTCTTCAGGTTTTCTAGGATAAGCATTACGACATTGACTATGGTTCAAGGAAGGAATTTTTGATGGCAAAGTTTGCAGAATTTATATCAGGTATCGTATTTATTCTTACACTGAGAAAAATGGTTTGATTACGTTTACCAAAGTTTAGTTATTTGAACACAACTTATAACTTAACAACATCAATATCGTCATTAAACAGTTTTAAGTTAAACTTACTAAAAGTAATAATTAAAATGTGAAATCAGCTTAGCTAACTACTCGCTTGTAATGGACTTTTAGGTCTTAACTGCATTCACTTCACTGTTTCCTGTCGTTCCAGGAGACGGTGTACTGTATGTCCCCCCTATAATAGCTGAGTGTGTCTATCTGCTTCATTATTGTTGCTTATTATTGTGTTTACTTATAGATAGCTGGAAAGTCATTAGTAGTTTTAATGGATGGTAATTACTTTTGTACGAACATATTCATTTGTTTTCTCACTAGCTGTTTCTAACGAAAGTGAAAAGGTAGAAAGCACTAATGAAACGTTGGAAAAGACGCTGGTAACACGTAAACAATAAAAAAGCCAATAACTATTCGAATATTACACAATACGACCACTTCGAATGCAGGATGCCACAGTGTTAATCTGCCAAATTCACTGTTCAATATAAACAAATAACATTCGCAAAAAAATGCGTTCGCATGTCTACCGTCCTGTAAAAAGCACAATTGAAGTCGGCGCGTGGCAGCAGTGGACATATTCAGTACCCGTAAATTATTTCATAGTATTTTCCCAACTCTACCAATTCGCTCAGCGTGATTTTAGTCGTATGAATGGAAATCCATAGGTGTCAAGTTGACCCACGGAATACGCCCATCTTTTGGGATGGAATCGTAAAACCAATCCCGATTGCATATGCGCTGTGAACGAGAAAATGTAGTGGTGTTTTATGTAATTATTTGTTCATTTAATGATGTTAAATAATTATTAGCACCAAATCGATGCAACAATATAATAATCTTCTTCAAAGTAATCCCGTCGGGTTGACACACACTTCTCAACTGTAGAAAGCAGCACTGGAACGGATTTTTTGAGATGACCGCAGATAGTTTGCCACATTTTGCATGATGTCTTGGACTGAAATTTGGTCCCACTTAAGGACATTTTCAATTCGGCGAAAAGTCAGAAATCACTTGGAGCAATGTCAGGGGAGTACGGAACCGGACGAAACATAAATATGTTGTGTTTGGCCACGAAACTCTGCATCAAATGTGAAGAATGGGCCAATTCATTATCGTGATGCAGATGCTAATTGCACGCTGTCCATAGGTCCGGCCGTTTGCCTCTAATAGTATCACGAAGGAGATACAAAGCTTATTGATAGTATTCTTTGATGATGTTGAACGCTTCCATTGTGACCACTGTAGCTTGGTTTCCGGGTCGTACCCGTAAAGCCTAGGACTCATCGCTACTGATCACTGTATCGTGGAAGTAGATCACTGCTCATAGACCATTGCATGCTCTGTGCGATCTCCAAACGGAGCAACTTCTGCTTGATCATTAGCTGCTTTGGCAAGAACTTGGCCGAGACCAAATTCTTCAGTGACAATGGATTGGACGGATCCAGGACTGATTCTCCCCTCATCTGAGTTTTTGGAGAGTGATTGAATTATCCCGCATCACTCGGCACCTCACTTGATCAACGATCTTATTTCTGGACATTGAAACCCTACAACAACGTGTTTTGACGCGGTTGTACCGTCTATTTATCTGTACAGCGTCATTGCTTCATCTCGCCGGTCTTTTGAATTTTGTGTATCGTTTCTACATTTTGTTAAAGACGAAAATCCGAAGGCGCTCAAATATATTTCCTTAAATCAAGAATACGTATTAGGATCGCCTACACACGTGCTCCAAGACGCTCCTAAATTTCATTTGTTTACGCACGAAGATGTCTTTAAACAAACCTCGTATTATGAGCCTTGCATTCCTAACTAAACGCATTGTAATGGATGTTTTAAGTGTAAAAAATACTCTAGCTCTTCTATCATCGGCTGTAGCACGAGTCCATCTGGCTGTGTATAAAATGATGCAATACTCCACATTGGGTATATATACTTTTCGCCTTGAATAGTCAAACTTACTATGAAAGATAAAGTAGTAAAGCAATTGAGAATTAGATATCGTCGTTTTTATAAGGATAATAAACTTACTGGCAAATCACTAGAAATAACCTCATAGTTTTAATGCAAACAAAAATAATATAAAAATCAATTTTAAGACCATTGCGTTAAAATTGGGTAACTATGCTTTTAAATAGTGTTCTCTGCGCTTGTTGGCTGTGGACTCGAAGTTATTTCCAGACCTGACGATTCGCCGGTAACTGTATACGGCCCTGGACAGCACAACGAAGACCGTTTAATGGACACTGGCCGTGAAAGCCTACGTAGTTACTTAGCCGTGCTTTGTTAGGTAATATTGGTGGTTGTCAATTAATCACAAAGTCTTTTACGAGCTCACAATAAATGCCATAGCCGAGATTTTTACATTTAAGTGATTTTGATAAGAAATATATGTGGACGAACCTTTCAAAATATTGAAATCCTTCTTACATTAGGGTGACAGAAGTCTGCAGGCATTATTGAAAATGAAAGAAAAGGAGTTACAAGAAAAATATGGTTACCGCGGTGATTAAAGGGAAAGTTTCATATGTTACTATATTTAACCGCTAATTAGTTATTTAATCGTGGGTGACTGAATGTTTTTGACCAAGAGTGTACACAGATACACTATTTTATAATGCTAAACATATTAAGCATTACAAAGAGGGTCCAACAGAGTAAAATAATTAAGCAACATTTGAAATCGCGTTAAAATCGAGAGCTTTGTTTTTAACATTTCCTGCACCAAAATTTTTTTATAAAACGAGAGAAAGTAGATGTTACAGCAAACTCACACCTATCTACGCATCGTTTTCTTACCATTATTAATTTCCTTGTTATAAATATATTAGCTTTCATGGAAATTTCTAAAAGTTGTGCATAATTTACATTCCGTCCAAGAAACTTCAACAACTGGCCAACCAAAACGAAAAACGGCGAGAGTCGTCTATTAGATAAAGCGTTATTAAAATATTTCATCCATTCCTTTCAATTGGGTGTAATATATAAATTTGTTTATCTCGTAATTGTAATTGTCATTCTGTTGCTTAGATTATTAACAAAATGCTTAGCAATTTTCACGGAAAGAACTTGTTAGTTGTAATTCAAAAATTAAAGTAAGTATTTACCGACTAAATAACATTATTTACAAATCCGTTTGTTTTGAATGTATTCATTCACTATTACTTCTGTAGATGTACGAAAGAAGAGGAAATTGAAGTGCGCATAACAAAATGCAAATACTGTAACGAAGATAACGCAGGCAAAAACATGAAAACAAGAAGAACAGGTTTACATTTTTTAAAATTCGAACGACAAAGAAATCTCGAGAAAGGGTTACAAGGTGCCAACATTAACATATTTACAGATAGCCAGACAGCACTGAAGGTTTTTGAAGGGTATACGTATGAATTTGACCTGGTACACAGATGTGTAAAAATTGTAAGGCAACTGGGGCACAAAAATCACTTTACGGTAGATACTAAGCTACAAACGAATCGAGGGAAATAAAAAGATTGATAAGCTGTCCAAAAAAGCAACTTTTGATCAGTTTAAACCCCTACTATAGTCTGCAAAGAACCATTTAAAACTGATAATTGGAAATATGGGGAACATCAATACTGGCAAAATATACTAGGACAAAATTAAGCGAAAACATCCCTATCATGCTTGGAAAAGATAGCAGTGCTAGTGATATGCTCTAGCAAAAGGGAACTAACAATACCGACAGGCTTATCGACTAGGAAAATCTCAAAATTCCTGCCTAGGTAAAATTAATATACAAGAGAAGCCACGCCGAATCATAGCTTAGAAACAAAGCATTTAAATTGATAAAAATTGACGAAGCGCTTAATGTTCTTTGTTGTTTGGTTTGCGATGGTCTGCGGTATTGGTACAATCCCCCTAATTAAGAAAACAATAATTTAATGGGTGTATAGAGAATATTAAAGATGTTTAGATAGAAAACTAAATGTTCCAAATAGCTTAAACGAAGACATGATTCCCTGTGTGAGCAATTCATTTATTTTATATTACAGATTAGATATTATGCACACCTGTAAGCGTAATAATAATCATTACCATCAAATATTAATTTCATCTTCATGCAGTTTAGTTGAACGTTGTTACAATGCTAAATGCCAAATTAATTATTAAGTGGCGACTATAAATTTATTATCTCAGACTACTGCAGGTGCAATTAAATACATACGTTCGTGTAAGGCTTTCATTCTACTTGAAGTAGACTGCTGGAAGCTATTTGGCAACTTTAGAACCTAAGCGTCTTCTAGATGCGCCCACATTAAATTTGCAAGAGCTATAACGTTTACGTCTATTGCGAATAAGAGGCACCTGTCGCATCTATATCCGACCTAAACTTTATAACTAGGAAAGTTTTTAAATCCAATTCACTAAAATTTCTTAATAATTTTTATTGAAAAACTAATTTTCTCTGGTAAGATTCTGGATAACTATAATTCAAAGGGTGATATATTTGCATACAGAACTGAAACATGAAATTTAACCATATCGACTAAATCGAGTGTTAAAATTAACACTCAACACGAGCACTGTCTTTAATCGAACAATTTTAAAATGTAGTTTCAATTTTAGTGGACTTGTTGTAAACGCATTCGTGTTGCTGAAGCAGTTCTATCAAAGGTGCTTGCAATTAACTAACACACTCAAAGATACAGAATTTGTTTTAACTATTTATTTAGACTAAGCAAAAGTGTTAATATCGGTCTCAGGAAAAAAATTAGTCTTATTTTGCAAATTTAGTATTTTCCTTTATATTGCCTATTTTATCCTATTATATCCAAACTGCATGATTTGCCTGCTATTTAATTGCTAATACTTCTTTATATTTCAGTTAAAAGCGAGTGAAGTGCACGCATAGACAAATAGACAACGACTGAAACTTGCACAATGGATAAAGACTAAACTGGATAAAGTTGATATTTGTATCAGGCGTGAGGTGCGAGGAGAAACACGTGCAGCGTTTCGTTACGTTATTTACGAAAAATTATCTAGTGCTTGCTTATCTTACACTTGAGTATGTAATGTGAATTTATTGCTACAATTACAATTCATTTTATGTATACGTTTGTTTTTAATACATTAATATCAATATTATATTTTTATAGTTCATATTGCACTGCTCAAACTACAGGTAACTTTATAAACATTTATAAAATATTCATTTTTTTCATTTCCTACAAGAAATTCGAAGTGCAAGTGAATAGCGCATTTTAAAAACCATATAAACCCAGTTTCCTACATTATTATTGTTCCTAAGTGTTATGTTCTTGTCTAATTGTTATATGTACATTCCGCGGCCCTCTTGTGTGTTTTAGTAAGTCACCAAGATAGGCCCCTTGGTGTGAAGGGTGTCCTTGTTTGCATCCTTTTCCTTTGTTTTTACTTACCAGTTGTTCACTGTTATTTTTTACTATGGATTCATTTTGTGGTATCTGTAGGAAAGATATTATTCCTGATAAGGAAATTGCCTGCGATTTATGCAGAAATTACTTACATACCACATGCGCCGGTCTCACGAGAATTGAAGTTCAATGTCTCAAGAGTAAAGATAGAAAATTGTCTTATTATTGCTCGGACTGCTCAGACTTCAAGTTGCAACTAAAAAATCTTCACTCGCTTAAATCCTTGGTTGAAGAACTTAAAACTGAGGTTGATGTGTTAAAAAGTAAGGTGTTACCTAAGCAGTGTGCTGATGAGATCGAGATGGAGACGGTAGTTCAGGAAGTCATGGATCGGGAAAATAGGAAGAATAACATCATTCTTTTTAATATCCCTGAAGAAGTTGATGGTGATAGGGATAACCAGGTGGCGGCGGATAGGAATGTTGTGCGGAGTATATTGAGTGTTCTGAGTGTACCACTAGATGATCCTAAACCTATTAGATTAGGAAAATTCGATCCCTCCAAATCAGACAGAAAACGACCGATTAAATTATCACTCGCTGATAATACTCAAGTTAGTAAAGCCATGCGCAATTATAAAAAATTGAAGTCTTCTAATGAATTTAGAATGGTGGGTCTGTCTAAGGATAAGACTCCCTATCAGGTAAATTTCTATCGTGGGGTGAGTCAAGAATTTCTCAGACGTAAGGACGCTGGTGAGAAGAATATTATTATTAGATATGTAAATGATGTCCCGAAAATTATACAGTTGAGGAAATCTTTAAATTGATTACGTCCAACAGTAGTGATGTTATGCGTATCCGCTATCAAAACGTGCGTGGTTTACGCTCTAAAATTAATAGCATTTATTCTACTCAGTGTAATATTGACGCGGATATTGTGCTGTTTACAGAAACTTGGCTTAGTGGGGATATTAGCAGCAGTGAACTCTTTGACTCTTCATATGTGGTGCATAGAAGTGATAGAAGATTTGGTTTGGTTGGCCGGTCTGTTGGTGGCGGTGTTCTCTCAGCCTTTACTGACACAATCGATGTAACTGCGGTTGATGTTTCTGCCCTTTCAAGATTGGCCCCTTTAATTGACTTAGTGCTATGCAGGTGTCAGATTGCTCATCTCTCGGTGTACATCGCTAACCTTTACATACCGCCGGATGTTGATCTTGGCTACTACGAAACATTTCTCGATGCCCTAGGAATTATGCTATTGGGCAAGTTATGTATTATAATTGGTGATTTTAACGCTCCTAACTTTAGTTTGGATATCTCTGGCGATGGAAAAACTGCCGCGATTACTTATTTTGTGGAAGCATTAGACCTGCGACAAGTAAATTTAGTACTAAATTCCAATGGTATAATGCTTGATCTTGTTTTTACGAACATGCCTGTATTGCTGCAAACTATTCGTGACGTAGTCCCGTTTGTTTCTGAAGATTTACATCATCCTGCTCTAGAAATAATGATGCATTATGATACTGTGCAAAGACCTATCAATTTTCCATCTAACAATAATTTACGCTACAATTTTCGTCGTGTGGATATGGCGAAGCTGAATTCGGAAATAGCAGCTATTGAGTGGAATTTCTTATCCTGTTATAGCGATGTGGATCTAGCGGTACATGCGTTTTATAGCACTTTATATAAAGTCTTCGATCGGTGTGTGCCTAGGGTCAGGTCGGGTGGACGTAAATATCCTGTGTGGTTTGATAACAGCATCAGGCAATTACTTGGAATAAAAGAATTATATTTTAAGAGATGGAAATCAACCAAATCTGAGTACTATCTCAATGAATTTAAAAGATTGCGTAGGGTTCTTAAAACCAAAATTGAAGGTGCATACATTATTTATCAGGAACGCATTCAATCGGAAATTGTCAGCAATCCTAAGACTTTTTGGGCATTTGTAAATAGTAGGAGATCGACATCTAGAATTCCGGGTCACATGTACTACAATCAGGAGGAGTTGTTGCAGCCTGCGCATGTAGTTGAGGCATTTGCCCTACATTTCTCTGGAGTTTTTCACACTACAACAACCACTAGTTTGGTTGCACCTTCCTTCTATCCGTCTTTCAACATTCACTCGGTTACGGAAAGTGATGTATTGTGCAGTGCTGTAAGGATCAAAGCTGACTTAACGTCTGGTGACGATGGTATACCGGGAGTTGTCGTAAGGAACTGTGCTTCACTACTTGCTCGTCCACTTACAGTGCTGTTTAACTTATGTATTAAGTCGTCAACGTTTCCCAATATATGGAAGATCACCAAAGTAATCCCTGTTTTCAAGAGAAAAGGGGACTGTAAAAACATATGTGACTATAGACCGATAAGTATATTATCAAATTTTGCAAAAGTATTTGAACAAATTTTATATAATGGGATTTATGTTAATGTAAGACCATACTTGTCGGTTCACCAGCATGGATTTATGTCAGGTCGATCAACTACAACGAATCTTCTCAACATTACTCAGTATATTTCTTCTGCACTGGACCAACGCAAACAAGTTGACGTCATTTATACTGATTTTACTAAAGCTTTTGATACTATAGATCATAATCTTCTTCTAACAAAGCTAGATGCCATTGGATTTTCTCCGGCGCTCCTCAGAATCATATCTTCCTATCTCACTAATAGAGTGGGTTACGTGTTTTACAACGGATTTACATCGGCTACATTCAATATATCCTCTGGTGTGCCACAAGGTTCTAATCTTGGGCCACTGCTTTTTAATATATTTGTAAATGATCTGCTTAGCAGACTGCATTGTGAACTTTTGGCGTATGCAGATGACTTAAAAATTTATAACGTAATTACCAATACTGTTGATTGTATTAACTTACAAACCAACATTAATATTATTGATGAGTGGTGTACTCTAAACAAGATATCTTTAAACATAAACAAATGTTCAGTTGTTTCCTACACTAAATCCACTAATCCTGCTTTGTTTCAATATACGGTTGGATCTCAAATAATCTCCAGAAGGGATGGGGTGAGTGATCTGGGTGTGCGTTTTGATTCTCGTCTAAACTTTTCTGACCATATTTCTGAAATGTGTTTATCAGCTTCTCGATCGCTTGGGTTTGTTATAAGATCTTGTCGCAACTTTAATAATCTCCTAGCAATTAAAACTCTTTATTTCTCTTTGGTTCAGAGCAAACTGGAATATGCCTCTTTGGTTTGGTATCCTCATTACACGTATCAACAACTCAAGATCGAGAAGGTTCAAAAAAGATTTCTAAAATATTTAACATTTAGAGTATCTGGCACTTATCCTGAGCGAGGTTCTGACTATGTAACTCTCTTGTCGCAACATGATTTTATGTCACTTTCTGATAGACGTAAGAGATATAGTGCTATGTTTTTGCTAAAGTTACTTAATAGTAGAATCGATACACCATGCCTACTCTCGCAATTTAATTTCAATGTACCTTTACGTAACACTCGCTCATGTACTTTGTTAAGTGTTCCTAGAGCCCGGACAAACATGTTACTTGGATCGCCTGTGTATCACATGTCGAGAAATTTTAACGATTGCTGCAATGATTTTTTAAACGCCTAGCTAATCACCGTTTCTGGTATTAATGTAATCCTTGAGCTATGTTTATATTTTAGTTTATTCTATCTGGACTAGTTGTTTAACCTAATTAGCACCTTATCTTGTTTTTTTTTTTTTTTTTTGTTTTGTTGTATTTATTTTGTCCTGTAAATGGTATTAACTGTTGGACAGTAAAGACTATTATTATTATTATTATTATTATTATTATCATAAAAGCCCATTAAAATATACATGTTACATGCATGAAAGCTTCCCTTATAACTTTAGGGGTAGTTCAATTGCTAACTTAACTTGTACTGTAATTGTACTGCACCAGTCCGCCTCAAGCTGGACTTTATCGGTTCATAAAAAATTCATGCATTTTACAGGATTAACGTACCGCATTCTATAAAAGAATATAACGCAACGAGTTGTTTCTTCCTCTTTGTTACAAATTTTGCGTAAATTTTCACCGATTTTTGCTGACATCTCCAAACTATTTTGAGAACCAATATT
>CACRWH010006363.1:0-21787 GCA_902655005.2 Marronus borbonicus
AGTAGTTTTATGTGAAAATATAAATATTGTAAACAACTATTTTGTTCAAAACATAGATCCATAGATTAAATCGTGCCATTTGTAAGCGGATAGTCAGACAAGTCGACACATAAAACAGCTATTCTACATATTGGAATATTATTGATAGGAAACAATAGAATATTTCGTTAGGCAATGTTGATAGCGGCACTACATGTCCATAGTCATGTGTTATTTCAGTTCAGCATGTGCTTTTCCCTGTATATTTTATAGTTTTATTTAAAATATGAAACTCATACAATATTTTGCAACAGAGTATTTATTATAGATAACATTTTTAAAATTTTGAAGTGAATATTATCATAAAACCAAGTATAAACGAATAAAGGAATAAAGCAATACACTGCTTTTATTTTAAATATACTGTTACATACATATTGATAGCTGGACGGAATAATAGTAAATATTAATAATAATATTTATTCACAATTTAATTACACTAGATAATATAATAATAACATGAGATAATACCAACTAGTACATATAGTGAGCCCACGCGAGGTTGAAAATTTGTAACAGATTTTTTACGATGGTGGTGGAGCGGCTTGTCAAGAAGCTAAAGCGTTAGTATCGCTAAGTTTATTCCTCATCAATCTAGATGCCTCTGATTAAAATATTTATTATTTTATTTTTAACGCTATTTTTAAGTGCCTATTAAGTATTTTAATAATCGATTTGTAAAAACATGACCGTGGGTAAACCAAAACAATATGCTTCCACGTGGAATAATTCACGGCAATTGCAACAAAAGTAGAACAAAAAGATACACTAATTCACGGACATGTTTCTGTCTATTTGACGCCATTAACGTGGTTTTGATAACATCTTTTATATCTAATTTGCATCGCTGTTGCCTCACAATTAATGCCACAACTTTCAAAATGACAAACTCGACATTTCTTGGTGTCCTCTAGTACCAAAGAAACGCATGCCTGCCGCTCAGGAAGCAGCGACATTACACGGGAACTGTACCCGGTTTATGTCGCTGCGCCAATTACTGTCGAGTTTGCCGTTTTGAAAGTTAGGGCATTAACTGTGAGACAACAGCGATAGAGGGTGGAGATAAAAAATACTCTGTAAACCACGCTGATTTCTTTCCTTTTGTTGCGTTTGCCGTGAATTATGCCATCAATACCATGAGGAAGCTATCTTGGCATTATTTTTTTATTATTGCTTCTAGGTATTTTCTGATGTGTTATATCCGTGGGTACTGTATTTTTTCTCTCCTTGCGTTGCGTTTGCCGTGAATGATTCCATCAATACCACAAGGAAGTTATTTCAGCATAATTTTGTTGGTTATTGTTTCTAGGCATTTTCTGATGTGTTCTGTTATATACATCACGGTAAGCCTGTCGGAATCTTCACATGTGCAGTTTCCCAAAGCGCTCCTTGCATCGCCATCTCGTGATTAAACAGTCTAAAAGCTGCTCGAGGGATGACGGGGACAATATACGATTTATGCCGTTGTTTTCTAAACGGTAGATACGTATTTCTCGGCACTAGAGGGCGGCAGGGAATGTCTGGCTTGTCAATTCGAAATGTGGCGTTAACTGCTAGGCAATATCAAAATAGAATAGTTAAAATACTTTTGGAATCACGCTAATGATGTCGGGTAGGCAGAAACATGTCCGTGGGCAGTGTATTTTCTTCTCTCCTTACGTTGCGTTTGCCCTGAATGGATTTTGACATCAATACTAGGAGAAAAGTTATTTCAGCAATATTTTTTGGTAGTATTTTAAGAGAAAGCAAACCAAAATAAGTCGGCGCTTCAACTTTACTGTAAAATATACCTATTTCGGCTTGGACCTCAATAGGCGTTTGCAAAGATGCTGAAAATAAATTATTCTTAGTAATCTATTTTTTTGTATTTTAAAATGTTATCATTAAACACTGTTGTTCATAAATAGTCACATTCAAACATACAGGATTTACAGAACACATCAGAAAATGCCTAGAAACAATAACCAAAAAATATAATGCTAAGATAGCTTAGCTTCCTCATGGTATTGATGGAATAATTCACGGCAAACGCAACAAAAGGAGAGAAAAAAATACACTAACACACGTACATGTTTCTGCCTACCCGGCGTCATCAGCGTGGTTTCGACAGTATTTTTCTCTATCTTTCTTCATCTCTACCTTCTATCGTTGTTGCCTCACAGTTAATGCCACAACGGTTTGGGGAACAGTACCTGGTTTATGTCGCTGCTTCCTGAACGGCAGGCATGCGTTTCTTTGGCACTAGGGGGCGCCAAGAAATGTCGAGTTTGTCGTTTTGAAAGTTGTGGCATTAACTGTGAGGCAACAGCGATAGAAGGTAGAGATAAAAAACACTCTCGAAACCGCGCTGATGACGCCAAGTAGGCAGAAACATGTCCGTGTGCTAGTGTATTTTTTTCTCTCCTTTTGTTGCGTTTGCCGTGAAATTATTCCATCAATATACCATGAGGAAGCTAAGCTATCTTAGCATTATGTTTTTTGGTTATACAGGATTAGTTGAAAGTATGGAAACAGTGATTTATTGTCAGTATTCATTTTAGGAAATTATGTTCTTTATAAAAGATTGTTATGACATTTTTATGTACATTTGAGAATACTTGGTTTTTCTTCAATTGTTTTTAAATTACGCTTGTCTACGTAATTTTTTTGAATGAGAACTAAATTTCGCTGTACCATTCGATAGAGTGGCTTTTTCTCTCTTTCCAATACTTTTGTTTTCTTTTTGATATTTTTTAATAGCGCCGCGTCGGTTTAAGTATTTAATGTGTTCAGTATATCGTAGATAGACAAAAGCGATAAACTTGAACAAGGTAAGTATCAGCGGTTATTGTGTACGTCAAGTACTTGGCACAAATATTTCTGTTATGCGATTTGTTGCTATTAATAATAACAATGGTGTGTTGAAGTGAAATATTTATGATGTCAACAGTATTCTTTCCTCTGACGAAGCTACTTCTTGTCTTATCGGTGAAGTAAACAGATATAACTGCAGATTATCATCGGAAAATTCTTCTTGGTTTTTAAAGCACCATACGCAGTACCTGCAAGATAACTATGTAATACACCTGCAAGATAAATATGCTGTATACGTGCAAGATGTATCCGCAACATAACTATGATACATATCTGCAAGATAGCGTCTATCCTTTTTATTGCTGAATATAGGCTTTCCTTGCTCTGCTGTTTTAACATAACAAACATAGTTTAGTTAAAAGAAAACAGCAGAGCTCAGCGCTAAAAATAATACTCTAAAATGTGACATTGTTACAAAAAAAATATTTTATCATTACTTAGTGGAGATTACGACTTTCTTATGCGATGAATTCGATTAAATAAGCGTGAAATATTTATAGTCCCGAACTAAAAAAAATACGTCGTTTTAGATCAGAACCGTTTAAAATTGATTTTATTTTATAGTGTTTTGCGATAAGTTGAGGCTATATTCCGCTGATTTGAGTCCGGGAAATGGGTTATTATAGTACCTCTCGAAGCGGTTTTACAAGTACAAAAAATTAACTCATGACGTAACGTCAAAAGGATTTTAGAGGAATCAATTTTGCTGCTAAGTCGGCACATTACCTTTTCATTATCTTTTCGGAGAAAGCTGCTAAAATTGATTTAATAAAAAGTTACTAATTTGGCCACATAAACAAATACATTTTAGCAACAAACATTAATAAACTATTTTTCAAAAAAATTGGAATTTGCAAAATGATACGCATGTTTAGTGGTTCAAAAATGAATTAGTTTATATAAAAAACTCTTGTAAACATTTAAAACCAAGATGTTATGTGCATATGATAACCTTACAATTATTTGTGATATCTTATAAAACCAAATAAAAAGCTTAAAAAATGTTATTTGTTGGAAATGTAGTTACTTTTTTAATTTAGCCCTTACGAATTTTACCGCAATCGTGTAATGTAATGTGAATATTAGAAATGCTAAGTTACTGCCTTTTATATCTTTTTATTGTCGTTACAAAAATCATAAATCACTTATATGCTAGATATCAAATAAAAAAAGGCGATTTAGATTTCTCCAAGATCAAATGTCTCTGTACATTGAAGTTGTCGTTTCTGTGAAAAAATATAATTTTGGTCTCTTTTCCTCGAATCAGTTTTTTTAAAAACACTCAAGAACTTAAGACAATGATTTATTTGAAAGGTTTCAAATACAATACAGCAGACAAGCCTCAATGAATGAGCAGCAATACAACTTTAGATTAAGCTATTACTAACTAACTGAACAATTGAACGTGGATATATATACAGTACAAATCACGAATCTTTGCCGTTACGTCATACCTGTCTATGACGTATGCAACGTCTGAAACAAATTCAGGTACACCAACCGGAATAACACCGGTCTGTCAAATTTTTCTGTGTCTAGCTTATTTTCTCGAATCTATTTCTTGTTTTCGTCGTTTTAAAATAACAAACTGTTTTTATTAGAACTATTTATTATTACGAACTATTAATAAGAGCACTTGTAAATTAAACTTTATTTGTAATAAATGAATTTTAGAGAGTTGCTAATGCTAGTGCAAAACATCAAACAAAGAAAGGAAAACATACCACCTACTTCTGTTATTGCAAAATACACACCCGGTCTCAAGTCCGAAATCCTAGATTTGGATAACCGAATGAAAATGGAAGTACGAAACATTATATATGACATATATAACCCTCAAGTACTATCGTGTTTTCAGGTAACACAACTGCTATCGTGGGGTGTTTTACACCCCACTCTTTAAATTTAGCTTTTTTTTGTTAGTTATCTTTTTTTTTTCACTTTTAAACCCACAGTGTAATAACTAGACCTTTATCTTGCGATTGTTGTAAGGAAAAACAAAACTTTATTTAAAGCAAAACAGAAAATTAGGAGGAAATGTTACATTCATAAAAATTATGTAAAAAGTATTTCTTCGTACAATTTTTTCTTTTTACAAAATTGTGTTCTGTATTGTTAAGATGTCTTGGTTTTTTCTGTTACTGGAAACTATGGTCTTACTCCCTGTAAAAGAAAATGCCATTAGCATTTCACATAAAAATTCTGACAATGACGTTGTGAGGCGTACATTTTATTTGACAAAAAACATGTAATGTGTTATTTCATGTAATCAGATTTTTATAAATTTCTTACAATTTACCTTTGTAAGCATTCTGCGCATTTTACAACACTTACACAGAAATCAGGGGAAATGCCACTATTTGATTTGTAAAAAATCACCGAAGTCGAACATAAATGAGTGAATCCCCTGTACATGTAGGTACTATAATAAAAATCGCCGAATTGGAACGTATATAAGTGAATCCCCTATACTTACATGCACAACAACATCTGTGATTTCCCCAAAAGAGGACGAGGGCTATTATCACTATAAAATTCTAAATCATTGGTTAGAATACACTACGCTATTTTTGAAAAAAACAAACGTAATTGCTATCGTGGGGTGTTGAGACACCCCAAAAGCTATTTTTTGCTAAAACTGTAGAATATGGTAAATAATAAATTACACTATATTACATATCTCATTTGCATAGGCGAATACCTGGAACCTTAGAAATGTGACAAAAATAGTTTTAGAAAAAATTTAAAAAAAATGACCTCTGGGGTTCCGAAACACCCCACGATAGCACTTGAGGGATAAACAAAGTAAATAACGCAAATTGCTGCACAATACTTTATCTAAATAACAAATATTTCAGAGAAATATATTACATTAAAAACACTGAATGAAATTCTGCAGGAGAAATATATCTTACACATTAGTATTTCTCCCTTAAACCGATTATTGACATCAATAGACTGTAAATTTAAAGCAGATGATAATCGAAGACTTTTAATGAAAAAAAATAATATGCCGGCATTAAGATATTCATTTTTACGTAACTACCATAAAAATTTAACATCTCATTTGAAGAATAACCTGGAGCTCATTTTATAGATGTTTGTAAGTCAAATATTAAGTTGTAAAAGGATCACTACCAATGATAAATATGCCTGGTATGTTTTATGCAGAAACATTTTTCTCTTAGTTTATAGGTGCATATAAATCAAATGCAAACTCAAACATTAAATTTAATCATATTGTTGCTCCTATTGACTAATAAACTAAGTTAACCTGCAGTCTGCGTTCCCAAAAAAATGAAATACAAGTGAAGTAAAGCTGCCTGACCGTTTCTGTCAAATGTATTGTGATCAATTTTTTAATGACATAATTGCACACAACTACAGTGCACAAATGTCAAATACTAGGTCCTATAAATTAATGTATGGTAATATATTGCATGTAATTAAAATATATATGTTATTAATCTGTAGCTGTCTTATTTTTAAAATGTAAATGTATGTACCTTAAGTTACCTATATTATAAAATACAATCTTTAATAGATTAGAAATGAATATTGTTTTATTTGCGTATTTATATATAATTAATATATACAAGTACATAATGTTGAGTAGTTTAATTTTTACCTGATATATATTTTTCTAATGCAGATATTGTAAATTGTATACTGGAACATTCATGTATAAGTATATATTCATATTGGAAGGATGTATTTAAGGTGGTTACACATTTTATGTTAAATATTTATATATGAAACACGTTCATCTAAGCTAGCTTTGCATTGAGGAGATTTATTTGAATACACCACATTATGGGAGTAAATAGTGTTTTACAAATTCAAATATTTAACACATAATATAAACACGCGAAATACATCCGTATGTATATACGTTATATATTTAAGCATGAATATTCTAACATATAATTTACGTTTTAATTTAGTTTTTAATAATATACTAATAGGTATTTTAAAATCCCCGCTTAACAGAGTTTCAAACCTATTATTCCCATAGGACGGTGTGGGGTCGTTGAAACGTATAACATCTGTGATAGGGGAAGGGACCAAGTTAGGGAATATATTATCTATAATGGTACCCCCTGTTTATTATTTATTGGTGTTAGTCAGTGTCAGTTTTACTAATAATTTTCATTTGACAGCGTTGCAGTAAGAACGATATATTTGGAGAACTTTATATAAAGAGAACGTGGATAGAAAAAGCAAAACTTCGATTCTAGTCATATTTGAAATGGGGAGAAAGAAGGATCGAAAATGCATTAGAATATTTCTTCAACATAATCTACCAAATCAAAAGGGAATGTGATTAGCCCTACACGAAATCAAGTAACATGATCTGCCAAGAAATTATATTGCTGGAACTCGTTTTTCTGAATAATTCTAAATCAATTGAAAATCCAGACAACCTGTACAAGTTCAATAGATGGATGTTTTGCTTATTGATGAAGCATTAACGACAAGCTTCAGCTGCCGGAGGAAGATGCATTTGAGGTATGTTACAATTTATTGATTGAGAGCGTGTTTAGCAAAATATTATTGTAAAGAGTTTAGAATCTACACTAAGTGAAATTTCTATAGTTCCAGATAATTTTGTGGTTCCTCTATAAACATTTAGCAACGGTAATAGTGGGAAGTACCTAGAATTTCATTATAAAACACCATGAAACAGCATAGATATTATCTTACCAATACCACAATTGTTTGATAATTAGGGAAAATACTCTGATATAAACGTATAAAAACGAGCGAAATTTCTATAGTTCCACAGAGTTAGACAGACATCATATGAAGTCAGGCATTGTCTACCAATATAAAAAAGCTTCTAAATATCTTAAAAAGTTTATTTAGTGCTCAATATATACATATAACTTCAAAGTATATCAGTTAACAACAATGCCGAGAGGTAAATTGCTAACTGAAAACGAAGAAACAAAAGTAAATTGTTATAAAAAGATGAGGTTGTCAAACCGAGTAATAGGTAAGAAAGTGGGGCGGTCCCATCACCTCATCAATAATTTTGTAAGGTTGGGTAATTCGTACAGCACAGATCGCGATAAAGGAGGAAATCAAAAACTAACACGAAGACAGCACTCATCGATATTTCGGTTAGCTTCTTCTGGTAATGTAACCGAACGACAAATAAGATGTGATTTAAATTTACCAGTAAGTAAGAGATCTGCACAACAAATTTTGTCCAGCAGTAAACGTTTTCGATGGCTAACAAAGGTTTCGCCAAACTATGCTCAAAGGAGACACACAAACAAGCAAGACTGAAATTTTCGCAAGATTATATGAGTTGGGATCATGAACGGAAGAACGTCATATTTTCTGATGAGAAGAAATTTAATTTATACGAGCCTGATGGTTTCAAATATTGTTGGTACGATTGAGTAGAAATTCTGGTGGCGGTTTGGGCGGCTTTCACCCATAACTATAAAACCCGTATATGTTTTATTTCTACGCGAATGAATTCTGATTCTTATGTAGAATTTCTAGAAATTATTCTATTATACGTTGGTGAACAAATGGCATTGCAAGACAACACAGAGATCGATTCTTCCAGACGAACAAAGGAGTGGTTACGCTAAAAGGAAATGAACTTAATGTAATGGCCTGCTCGCTCAGGCAACCTGAATTCCATCGAAAATCTTTCAGGAATATAGGCTAGGGAGGTATGTCTGAATAATAAACAATACCACAGCCTCAAAGAACTGAAATCTGCAATAACAAGGTGTGTAAATGTTGAAGTTGATGAACAGTATGAAGAACAGAATTTTTTAGGTTATTTTGAATAAAGGATCCGAAATTCATAAGTTTAGCAAAAATTATAATTTTTTTTATTTATCCATTTTGTGTTGGCGGACCTACAGAAGTTTCACCGTTTTAAGTTATAATTATTATAAATATTTTCTGTAAAAAGTGTAGTAAATTTTGTTATTGATATCTTCTCTTGCGTTTGCCTTTCTTTGCAATTAAGCATTAACTTCAATGCATAATTTGCCGAAGATTTAAAGAAAAACCACATATTTTGTTCAATAGTTCATGTGGAACTATAGAAATTTCGCTGGGTGTATTCACAGGCAATTATTACCTTAAATGAGACATATTTTTAGTCATTTCAAAAGGTTTACTAATGAGGTTAACAATACCTTTGGATATTTCATGACAGCATCTTAAGATTTTATTAAACGTGTATTTTATATCGTTGTAAGAAGAGTTGTAGATTTTGCTTAAACTTTTAATAAATAATTCCGTAGGATCCTGAATTTAATCAGACTTACATTTCATATTTGCTGTTCTGATTTTCTGATAGATTATTTGTTGAATTTTTATATACGCATTAAAATATTCTTAATTTTAAGATACAACTTGGGAGCAAAATGGCTCATAAAATTATTTTATATATCTGTCGCATAGGTCTCCACAGGCATTAGTAAGACTATACCCTTGGTTTCCGGGTTGGAACTGCATCATTAGCAATTGTTTGTTCATTTAACAGGGTGTATTCCTACCGTATATGTCAATGTATTCATTGTGAACATGCTCTTCTATAAAATACGACATACAGTAAGTATCCTATTTATTATTTCCCTAAAAAATACCTTTACTTTACGTTTCACAGAACACTGAGAGTGAGGACTCGAAGTATTTGGCTGAGAAATCTTTACGCTAGGTATGCGACACAAATATTATTTTGTCTTAATTAACATCATTTTATTATTTCGGATTTTCAAGTACACCGTCATATGAAAATTCACTTTCGAATGCTATATATCATATTTGTTTATATCTGGGATATTGTTTTATTTAAACTCACTTTCTAATTAAAGTAATTATATAGAATTATCCTTTTTTACTAATATGTGCGAATTCTGTGACAGAACACTCACAATGTAGAGTATCAAATGGCAACTCTTGCCGTGGAGGTAAGTTGCGTCTAGTGCCTCTCGTATGTATGGGCGAGTTCTTTTATTCATCAGTCGATTGCACCGCTTAAAATGCGCTGGATGACAAGTGAAATCATCGATGGGCACGATTCCTGCTGTATAAAAGAACGGATAGCTGGATTGCGGTTTTTTCAAAAAATATGGAGTACTTTCTTTTTTTACATGGTGGTTACTTCCCAAGAAAAAATTACTGTTGCTGTACTTTTTTCCTATAAAAAAATATGGCCATCGTAATTAAGTAGTTTGTATACAATCCAAAAACCAGTTTATGGAGATCATTATTTTGAAAATCATCACAAAATTATCCTGCATAGATCCTTGCATACATAATAAATCGTTATACCTGTTGTGATTGCTTTTATATTTGTAATATTTACTTCAATAAAACAGGATGTTTTGAGAAACTGATATAATATCTTTATTTCTATTTACTCGTGCTGATACATCTCTTGTCAGCGACAACAGTCACTCTCTTCTCAGCGCCATCTCTGACATCTTTTATAAACACAGTATAGATTTCTATAATACAAATAATATACAATATTTACAACATGTATTTACTATAACAATACCCATAACATATCCATTGACTCTAAGAGCCTATGGATTCGATGGGCATTGAATGTATCAATCGATAAAAAATTTAAGAACCCTTCAACAAATGCATCGTAGTTCCAGCGATTACTAAACAAGCAGTTCAATGGAAATCTGATTTAAGGGCTTAATCAATCGGTGGATAAAAGAACTCGCTAAGACAGTATAAGTACTGCAGACTAAACGAAAGGCCAGATATGTAAATCCCAACCTTATTATTATTATATAGCAAATAAATCAAATTTTAACATTAATACTACCTGAATTGCACAATATCTACGCCTATTTTTCTTCCATAATTAAATCATTATCCATGTGCGTAGTATACGTACAAGTAAAAAAGACTAATTTGTATAATTGCTTTATTTGGAAAATGAGTGTAAATAAAAAACAATATGCCAGATATAAAAAAATATGACATATAGCATTCGAAAGTAAATTTTAATATGAAGGTGTACTTGAAAATCCTAAGTAATAAATTGATGTTAATCAAGACAAAACACATACATTTTTTGTGTCACATACATGGCATATTTATCCTTAGCATTGGTATATAAACTTAGGATAAGAGACACCTCGATATCTACCTTCACGATGTACTATTTTTTCACCTGATTTTTAATATATTTGTAAATAGAAAGAACAGAGAATACCCAATACCGAAAGTAGCCAACTTACAAAGTTCCCTTCCCTACTAATAGATATAGTAAAAACTTGCATAAAAATGGCGTGATTGATTGATAATAGTTGCCATTATACTTATAAGATGTCATTAAATATTTTTCGGCTAAACACCTTGAGTCCTCACCCCCTTCAAGGTTTGTAGTAATATATAGGGTGAGAAGCTTTTGGCGAAGCTCATTTAAAGATGAATTTCATATTTTGGGTGTAATTGTGTAACTTCATCTAAAGTGTGGTGCAACTAAGTTCACTTTTTTTAAATAGATCACCCTACATATTACATCATTTTTGTACACTGTAGTACATTCAGAATGTTTTTTATCAGTGATACATTATATTTTAATTTAAGAATTTTCGAGATATTTGCATTTTTTAATTTCTGTTTTGCAGGTGTTCCTATGCTATGCAGCTAGTGCATAGAGCATGTGGCAGTTTACTACTTAATATAGAGTATTCTAAATAAAGGATGGGTGACTGTTAATAAAAGCGGCTTCACTTGGATTTTTTTTTATAAAATCATTTCATTTCTCAAGACTTGCAATAAATGAAAACAATGGTTTCTTTAAAGAATTTAAGTTTCCGGGTTGAAACCACGTTATAATTGCATGAATCTGCCGACGTTTCGCCTTCATTCGCAAGGAGCTTTTTCTGAGAAGAACACGGAAAGTCGGCAGACTCATGCAATTATGACGCGAATTAAATTAAATTTTTAGCACACAAATTGTGTTGTATGCATGTTTTTGTCATCAGGTATCCGACCTAAATGAAAAAGCGCTGTTGGCTGGCTAGTTACCGAGTAGCATTTTATGTGGGCAAAGCGGGAAAACCACACTCTATAGTTGAGAATCTAATTTTGCCAGCAGCCCTGGATATCGTCGCCATAATGTTGGGTGATAAGGAAGCGAATATACTTAAAAACATAGTTTTCTGATAATACCATTCAATGCAGATTACGCAATATAGCAGACGATGTCCGACACCAACTAATCGAAAAAATCAATAATAGCTCATATTTTGCGTTACAGTTTGGTGAGTCAATCGATATCTGAAGTTGCGCCCAGCTTGTATGTTTCGTTCGTTTTGAAATAAGTGAAGGTAGAGTAGTCACAACGAAATACATATCAGGTCATCATAGAATATGCGAATTAAAGCTATCAGTAGCGGAGGTGATTTAAGCTGATAAGAGGTGCAGCGGCAAGAGTGAAGAACAATACTAACAAGTCTAAATATGTAGTAATAATACTAGTAATTAATATTTTGGAAACTGTTTGTAGAAATGTTTGTGTTGATAGAAATAACAATAAATAATAATTATACATTTTGAATTTCATTTAATTAAAAATGTTTTTTTATTAGATACATGGAACATATACTGAAAAGATAAAAAATATAACATCTAATTTTGCACGGCATCCTGCTTAATGACAACACATTTTTTGAATATCTTACGTAGTTATGACTAAAGCGCTCAAAATCATTTACTTTTAACTCATTTTTCTTGGCATTCAAGTTAGTTTCAATGCATTGGCAATCATTTCTCTTTCCTGGTTATGAATTATTTTGCCTTTCATGCTAACCTTGTTCGATGATGCGATTGCTTCAGCCATGATAACCTATAGCTAAAATGTTATTAAAGGCGATCAACTTGCCACTACCTATAAACAAAAGTCTTGAAGGAGACATTTGGGTAAAAACTCGATCGATTCGACCAATTCAGAGGCAGACGCTACTTTGAACTTTGACAGATGTAGTGTGTGCTGATTCTGCTGAATTTCTATACACTCCTAAAACTGGAATAATAGACTCCGACGATTCTAGCGCTCGAAACTGATATAACATCATACACAGATAAAAATACTTGATACTCTGATAAATAACACTTGCTCAGCAATCTCACCTCATTAAATGAACAGCGTCGGATGGAAACTACATCCTTCCTCACTGTTAGGTTCTTATCGCGCAGCTGTACTACTGAAAAAAAGCCGCCAAATGTGTAACAGTTTTCATTGCTATTTCTAATTAGTTATTTTTACCACAATGGTGTTATTTTAACACAAAATAGGTGACGATTTAACTAAACCGCGGAGTATATTTACATTATTACGGAGAAATTTAACAGCGTCCCCTTTTACTTCGAAAATGTTTATCTATGTATGTGTTTCTCAAATTGAAATCACCCTATTCTTGAAGAGACTTTATTTTGCACGGTGCTACCCACAAACACCACTGGTGAGTGTTTGTGCGAGATTTTTTTAGAAACCATGCGATTTCACTGTTGATTGGGGAAAATGTATCAGCACTTGCACTGGCGACGCTAAGGTAATATCTGGAAATAAAGGCGGGTTTGTTGCAAGATTAAAAATCAATCATGCCGAATGCAGGGTGGACGCACTGTTTTTTTTTTCATAGTCAAGCTTTAGCAGCTAAGTTTTTATCTTCAGATCTAAGTGATGAAGTGCTGAAAAATGTAGTTACAGTCGTTAATTCCATTAAAGGCAAAGCTTTACAAACTCGACTGTTTGGATTAATTTGTGACGACATGGGTGCACTTCATGAAAATCTCCATTATCACACCGACGTCAGTCAAGTTTTGTAGGATCTAAAAACCTGATTTTTTGCGATCCTCTTTGGCGTGTCTTGCGGATATTTTTGGCCATTTAAATATGCTGAGCAAGAATCTACAGGGAATGTTTCTGTGAAGGCATCAGTTTGAATCAGTCCCTTGCATTCAAAAGATTGCTGAAGGAATTTCATCCGATCAATCGACAGTTGTTAGCACTCCTACCTCTTGCACGACTGACGGCTTAGAAAACTTACAAGGGCAACTATTACTTTTCAGGATACTAAATGTTTTTTTTTTTCTCTCGGAAGTAACTAATCTATTTTGGATTTTCTTATTTTTTCTCGCCAAAAGCTTTTCTGTTTTGTCCGCTATAATGTCGTCAATTTTATACCTTTGCATTTCTCCCATTATATTTTTGAATGCTCCTCTTTACATCGGTAAAATTTAAAATAAGCAAACGGATTAACATATGGGAAGATATTTGGCAACGCTTCCTGTACGCCGTACAGTTCGAGATCAAAGCCCATTTTAGCACATTCCTTCGTAAATACATGAACAAATAAAGCAACTAACTACCATAAGGTTATTAAAAAATTCTGTAATCCATGCTTCTTTTATTTACGGTTTTACCTAGGTTTTGTGGAATTTTTGATTGTGTTCCAAATAAAGATGAGCTTTTATTTAAACTATCAAAAAAGTTGCGTCAGCTATCTCTTTTCTTTTGTTTTAAACATCTTTTTTGTAAAGCGATTGTTTGTTGAGATTTTATATAATTCTCTAAAGATCTGTTATCAAATCTGTAAAATTTTGAAGGTTTGTTTGTTTAATAACTTGGTCATGGCCTACTCTTACTCATATATTGAATTTTAAAAAATATAAAATGTTTAGCTTGCTTGGCGAAATAAAAATAAACAACTATATATTTGAGTGTAGGCTTTCACGACCGTAATCCATAGTAGAAATGTCTTTCGGGTGATGTCGTGTAGTTAATATTTTACTTGACGTTTCGCTGACCGTGCGGTCAGCTTCTTCAGAAGATTTCTAAAGACTGCTGTTGTTGTCTTTTGCTCCTCGTTATATATCCTATTTCTGTTCCGCTTTGCTGATCCATAACCGTTCTGCTTTGTTGATCCATAACCGTTCCGTTCCGCTGAATCGCGTCGTTCGTTGTATGACGACTCCGTAGAGCTAACTTCCACGTGTTGCTGATCTTGTATCAATCGCGAAGATGGATCGTCTCTATAGCCAAAGGATGATATTAATTAAACAAACAATATTCGCTTTAGAAATACAGAAGCGTCTATAAGAAATTGTAAATTAACGGACGGAATTTAATCATTCGTTAAAAAAATTTATTTGAGGTTCGAACAAACAGAAAGTTTACAAAATATACTTATGTGAAACTAACAGATTTTACGTTAAACTAACGCTAACAATGCTAAGTTAATACTGCCGCTAACATTAGTTCTGTTCCCTTATATACATAGGTGTAAGGAATGCTTACTTTAGATATTGTTATCTTTTGCAAGATGCTTCTATCGTTTGCATAAATAATGCAAGGCGTGAATCATTTGCAGTTATTACTTATTAGCGGATATAACTTGTAGTTTCGGGTAGCATACGTATTTTTTTTTGAAAACTTTAAACAACCAAAAAAGTTGCATCTAATAAGGTATCTTATACTGAGTTAAATTAAAATTTTGTGTAAAATTCAAAAATATTTAAAATGAATATATCATATACGTTTATTTTTAAACGAGCACGTAGGCATCGTTATCCGGTATAACTAAAAGCGACAAACATTTTAAAAAATTAAAAGTAAGTTGCTCCCATAAAAAATATTCAGTTTTGCAACTCGTGCTTTTCCAGATAACGATAGTCGCAGTTGCCGGTGGTGAAACCTATATATAAAAACATTATACAAATGTTTGAGAACTAACTTTTGTTATTTGATTTTGGGAAAAGCAACTGTGGTAAAAGCAACTACGCTTGTTGGAAGTTAAAAAATAACCGTATTAATTTGTCTCGTGATTTTGGAGAAATATTAAAAAAGTAATACTTTAATTTGACCAACAATTGCTTAGTTTGCAAAGTTTAAATATAGGAGAACTTATTTGTTTCACATCAACTCAAACTAGTAATTGTTAACATACATTTCGTTGTTTTCGCAGTAACCATTTTCTCTAGCGTTTTATATTACTTTACGATTTTCTAAACAGAAACATACGTGGCAATAGTGACTTGCTTTTGGGACCTTTCATTTTTTCCCCCCCAAATTGCACCTTCCGTTTTAGGGCGAATATTTAAGATATTCATAGTAAAAACTAATAACCAGTTGTTAGCAGCAACTTTGGTATTACTGTAACTACAATGTCGTTAAATTACCAAAGGTGGATGTATTTGTTACAATTAAAATTGTGAAAAGAGAATGGTAACAAGGTTACCTTCTACATTCAAAATCGCAATATCCCCTTTATATTACATTTTGTCCACACAACTGAACACTGTACAACCAATAACAAAACGATATTTACTTATCAAACAAAAAAATGCCCTTTTAGAGGGGTAGACCGATAATTATAGTAATTATCAGGTGCAGACACATGCCACACTGTGAAGCTGTTAAAAATTCTGAGACTCGTGTATGGCCACAGTATCGAGGCCGCAGAAGAGAGATCCGAAGAAAAATAAATTACTCTGATTACTTCACTAGGCGTTGTCCAGTCTAACAAATTACCCGTATTTCCTCCGAGTTCGCTTTATTATTTTGGTTATTATTTAACATTGGAGTCACAAACAAAGGCCGAGCCAAATGGAATGGTCTATGGCTTATAAGATAAATGTACTTTTGCTTACTGTATTCATGAATCAGTTTTGATAGTTGATTTTGATATTTTAATTTTTTTATTGAAGTTGTATGTAGAGTACATAAATAAGCTTTGTTCTAATATATCATGCAAGGGATTATTAGTTTATTTTTTGCAACAGCAATCTGTCTAGGAAACAAAAAAAAGGTCTAGTGAATAAGTGAAGTGCGAGAAGGTGCGTTGTTTTCGTGCTGAAGCTTGATACTCTTCTAGTTACCCTCGGATTTGGGAATATAGATAACTTGATGGCGAGATTAATAATTTCTCATAGAGGGGTCAATGGACTATAATAAGTAGTTTCCTAACTAAACAGTCACTACTACTAAGTCGCCACCTGCGGTAAATTTTTTTAGAAAAGTGGCCATATTGTTAACTAATTTTTTTATGTGGTGGTTAATGGAGGTAGATGACTGCGATTGCGGATGGTTTTTAGCTATATCTTAGCAAAATTTAGCAACGAAAAATCTTTTTCAATCAGTGGAATCCCTTATTTAAGAGCGTTTGATGGCCTGTAACAAAAAGTGTAGCGATCATACGTTATATAAACCTGTTTGCGTATTTATAATATTTTCAACTGAAAAAATTTCTCCTACGTATTTACCAAAGTGTATCTTTCAGGTCTTATAGAAAGCACCTGTGAATAATAGCTCTGTTTGTTATATCTATCCTTTCCATCTACATAAGGAAAGTTTCTCCCCTCCCCCATCGATTTTTATGTGGTATTATTATTATAACGACGGTTGGAGGTTTTCTTTGAAATTGACAGACCCGAGTCTGAACATGCAATGCTCTATAATAACGTAGTGGTTACCTTATTATAATGCATAAGAATACATCATTAGGGAAGGAAAAAATTAGTAACCGCGTTTGTGTAGCTGAAACTCTAATTTCTAATATCGTCGGATATGTTGGGATCTTGGGAAACAACGGTATAATTTTGCCGCCGTTGGTCTGGCGCTGATATGGTGGCCGTGCCGGTCGCTTAAAATTATACATCGATATCCTGTACTTTACGCAAATATGCTAAAAATACACCGCGTTGTGTTTATTAAATCGAAAACAAAAAAAGTCAATTGCTTATTAATGGGCATAGAATGAGAAAAGCTGGCTGGACGGGTTGCTCTGTCATTTGGTCAAATTAATTTCGACAAAAAATTTGAATAATTACGTTCGCAATCATACATACCTTGTTTTCTTCTATTTTTCTCGGGTCTAACAAGACGAAGTCACGATCTGTAAATGGTCGGCTTCAACACACCGCAAGCAAAAATAGGCACAACTACTTTAGTTTTTATTGAGACAATTGCAACAGAGTGCAAATTGTGAAGGCTTTTCGGTGGAACCAAACTTATTTAGAAAGTGATTGACTTATAACATGGAAGTTGTAGGTCACATATTTTATAATGTTTCTATTTCAATAGTGGCATATTTTCAGAAAGTACGTATTTATTAAAGTAGTAGAGCTTTTATACTTCCCAAAATTCTTTTTCGACGAGCCACGAATTATAAACACCACATTACTGCGGTGTTGGAGCGCAATTTCAGAGCTGTTATGGATTTACATAGCTGTAGGAGCTTTGGATTGTACAGCCACGCGTTGGCAATGGGATCATCGGCTAGGGACTGATCCGATCTGGCTTGCGGTGGCTGGTCGTACTATCTAACTTCTTCTTTCTTGGCTCTCCGCCTAAAACTTAGTAAGTCCTGAAATGACGAGAGGGGCCAGTCAATACGGATGAAGTTTACTAGGCGCTTGAGACGATCTACCATGCCTGTGTCTTCCTCCAGAGCTTGCATTACGGGGTCGGTGCTGTGAAGATACCGATAACCCACGGCCAAAGTGGAAGTTACGGTTATCACTTCCAACTTTACAAAACCTAGCTCCCCGCGCAGCAGTATATTAAGCCGTTCAAGATTGACTGCGACAAATCACTACCCGCAGCTCCCGGTCTTAGCATCTGATCAGCGTATTGGGGGGAACTACCATTCCCAGCTGACAGAGGTAGTGTGGAACTAGGTAGGTGGAATTTAAGTTTCCCTTTTGATATGGTTTTAACGCCAGCCTTTTAGCTCGCTGCAGCGTTTCTAACAGCTCTGTTTTAACTGCTTCAATGCACATACCACACCAAGGAGATATTTTCATACCTATGTAGGTAACTTAAACGTGTGCTAGCGTCCGCGGAAAGAATCGCTTCTCCACCTGACAACGTTATGCCGGGATCTGCTAGAGACCAGAAGTCTTTAGTGGAACTATACGGAAGCAAGCACCTTTTGGTGCTGACAAAGTCATACCTAGCGATGACAAATTGAATTCATATTTAAATATTTTAATCTTTTCCACATGTTGTTGGCTTTCGGTCTAAAAATGCAAAATTATAATATGCCTTCTTTTCCCGGCCGATAGTCCGTGTAGTCAAATTACGCAAGGTCTCCAGTGCCGTGGCGAACGAGTCTCTTTAAATCTGTGAAGGGCCCTGTCTCTCATACACATCATAAGTTTCCAGGGCGCCGGTCTATTCCCAACCCTAACAGAATGGGGCAACTAGGGGCATGCAAATCAAACAACATTATAATAGAGTTTCAACTTCAGGTACATTATTGTGAAGTGAACAAAAAATGGTTTCATGGTCAGTTAGTTTTGTCCCATCAACCCCTGATTCGACAACTATCTGTGTGTCAGATATTAATATTAGATGAATTAAGGATTGTGTTTCTCTAGTAGGGGCAGTTATTAACTGCATAAGACCAACAGACTGGATCATAGAAAGAAAATGCGATGCACCAGGTGCACTAGGTCGCAGCAGGTTAATGTTGAAATCACTAAGGCATATTATGTGACTGTATTCCAAAGCCATGTCAACATAACACTGTTCAAACATATCACAGAAAAGTTTGATACTTTGAGAAGGAAATTTATAAAATGCATCAACAGCTAAGTCGATTTTATTTATTTTTAAGACACACCAGACAGGCTCAACATTAGAAATAATATTAATAGATCTCCGTTTAATATAACATCGTAACAATAATTGTTTATTAATTCAGACGAAGCGTCTAACTTTGATGTTATAGATCTAATATTTACGTGTGCGGTCGTAAATTTATCCCAATTCATAACACAATCCACCATCGCCATCACCATTAAGAATTCTGTACTTTAGTGAGAAACAAGTAAGCTATACAAATACCTACAACAAATAAATAAAACGTTTCCACAACAATTCACGACCCCGGAATTTAACCGAAGAACAAATTATAATAGTATATGCATACTAAATTATAGATAAATGACACATGAAAAATCAAATGATATATGAATATCCGAAACAAGTATATGACTCTCAAATTAAACAAGAAAAAAAAGAAAAAAGGCTACTAACTACACGAAATTGTCTATCTTTAATGAGTTCTCTTCGACTCCGAGGCTGTACCCCGGTTGACTCCGTCAGCCTCCACGGTTCCACCGTCCGAACCAGATAAATCATTTAAACTCTATATTTTTTTTCACCTTAGAATTAATTTTAATCATAACATTCCCATTTGCACTCCAAACATTTCCATATCCTAATTTAACTGCGGCTTTCATTAACAACTATTACATATACAACAATTAACAACACGCATTTTTGTGAGATCTTCTTTTATTAATATCTTCGTATTTTTTAACCCCCCTTTATTATTATAAATTAGCTGTTTAGAATTGCGACTTACAAATTTAACTAACAGGGGTTTATGTTTTTCCACATTTCCACGTAGTTGATAACTAAAATCGATCGACGAAGTCGGTATATCCAATTGAACTTTCTCCTTGCACATGTTTACTACTATTTTATAGTGTATACGTGATGAATTCATTCGGGAGTACTGCTCTAAATCATCGCAACACTTAATCTTCTCACTAATTTCAGTTTCAAATTTCCTTTCAAAATCGTAAATACGTTGATTATATTCTGTAAATTTCGTTTAACTCGAAGAACGCGCTTATGTTTTTCTGTATCATAGATGTTAGTCGGTCTAAAAAACTCTCCGACGTGAGAAATTTTTCCACGAACTTCAGAACCAAATTCTCTTCTTTGTTAACTCGCGGTGATTTAACTCGGCGTTTGGTTCATCCCACAGCGCCAGTTCTTACCAAAAGTGGCCTACTTGGCACTCCGCCAACCAGCTACTAGATGGTTCGATTAGTCTTTCATCTCTATACTCTCTTCCGACGATCTATTTGCACGTCAGAATCGCTGCGGACCTCCATCAGGGTTTCCCTCGACGTCGTCCTGACCAGGCGTAGTTCACCATCTTTCGGGTCCCAGTAGGTATGCTCTTGGTACGCCTCCTCTCGCAGTGAGAACGAGACGCTCAGGGAGTGCGAGACGACCTTGAACGATCGACCATCTTCGCCCGGTTCCTGTCCGACTCTGAGCAGCGATCCTCTCGCGATCGACCGCGGCCAACTACGAGCTTGGCAACCTGTATGTGTGTGATCCCGTTCACGAAAGACTTAGGCGCATCGAACGATCTCAGGATGGCGGATCTTTCCTAACACCACATTTCCCGGCGTTCGGCAACCGGTCGCGGGATTCACCGCTGGGTTATTCTCTGTTCTGTCGCCGCTACTGAGGGAATTCTAGTTAATTTCTTTTTCTCCGGTTAGAAATATGGTTAAAGTCAGCAGGTAATCTCACCTGCTCTGAGGTCGCGTTATCGGTGAACGCGTGGTAGTTCGACGGCGGAAAGCGTATCGCTGTGGTCAGACGCAGAAATTAACTTGGGCTATTATCTATGATACAACGACCGTTTGTGCGCGTCTCCGATTAATGCTACTTCATCGTACTACGCATCCGTCGAGACGTGGCCTTTGTCTAGATTGTCGTCGCTCGTTCATAGAAGAGTTCGACAACGATGGTTCGCACTGCAATGCGCGTTCGAAATATCGATGTTTAAGTGTCCTGCAGTTCATATAGTTTAATAGTCACTACCTGCATAACAGACCTTTTTAAGTATCAGTATTTGACATTTGCTCATATACTTGCATGATTGTCAAAGTTGTCGATTTTTGTTATGTATTGACACCTATTGCTGTATTAACGTATTAATATTACTCTACATCCCCGGGGACGTAAAAATTCCATTACAGCCCGTTATAAGGGTTACCAAACCCCATTTACGTCTCTCCAGTCGGGACAGTAATGCTTGACGTACGTAGCCGTTAGTAGAAAAGAGAAACCTAG
>CACRWH010006364.1:0-21768 GCA_902655005.2 Marronus borbonicus
CCATTGCATATAATCCTGCATTATTTAGATACTAATTAGGACATACTGGCATATTGTTTCACTGTGATATTGTTATTGTATCAAGCCGTACATACATCATAAGTAGTTCCCTTTAGTATAACCGACCAGATCGTATCAGTCAGTAGCGAGACACATATATATTGAAATATTTCAAGTTGAAGTGAATTTCATTTGGATCTTTTAACCTTCAAATTTCCCTTCCTTCCGTTTTCCTTACTTTCGAAATATTTATAACATCCATAACTTTAATATCAAAATTTGCTTCAATGCTAATTTCAAATTTTTTTCTTTTTCTGTCAAAACACCATTTTCTGCGTTCAAGGACGGCCATATTTAAATGTTTGTGTTGATTTTATTCCAATGTAAATTATATAAATCATTAAAATTACAGATTTCCAGTAACAATAAGTGGTCATTTAAATTCTGTGAATATAATATTGGAATATAAAAATTAAAACTTTGAATTGTAATTATGTAAAATGATTATAGTAATATGGAAGCACGTACTCCACAGTGCCCCTCCATTCCACGTTAATACGTCAATATTTATTTACTTCAATACAATATCTACAAATATATCAGCGAACACGATGGTGTGTTCGCTAAAATCGTCTGATTTCATAGCATAGACTTGGCTCTGACTAGTTTACAATTTCTGCTGAAACGAAGCTATAATCAAGTTTGTTTGACAGCTGAATGGTCAAACCTGCATTGACGTTCATTGAAATTAAACCCAACCCGTCAGTTTTACGCAGTTTTATTAATCAGTTTTTAACCTGGAATATGTCTCCACCAATTTTATATACAGTGTCCTAAAGTATCCCCACATATGAACACACTCCCTCACATATGAACTTAATAACAAAAGCTAGTGTTAAAAAAAACAAATCGATGTATATTTTTTATCAATTAACTTTCGACATGTTCCACGATTAAATTAGATTCCGGTGTGACCGAAAGTGACGTCAACTTTCTTATTTTAAAATGAAAATCCTGTATGTTTTTACGTGGAAAACCAAATGGAAGGCCAATTCAGCGCTACCAGCTAATTTACATTTTAGCTTAAGAAATAATGGGAAATGCGGCAATAAATGCCTTGGTAATTTGTTTTCGTTGTTGTAGTTGTAGACTAGGGAAAAGCGTCAAATTGCTAGCAATGACGCCAGGTTGATCCTGAGAGTCCGCTGCTGGGCAACGCAGTTATAAAAGTTGTCAACTATTGTTACCGTATCCTGAATTTTCATACTTTCGTCTTTGTTCCCGTTATTATTTTCCCTTATTTTTATTTATTTTGTTTATTTCTGTTGCTTCTTGATTTTATTTGACCTTATTACCATTAATTAGGTATTTAAATTCGTAATTTCTTGGTAGACAGCGTGCTCATTGTTCAGTTTTTCTATATTGTTAATTTTACAAGGCGTACACATGTTTCCAACAATCTTAATATTCGGCGATTGGCAAAAGTTACCACGAAGTGGAACGTAATGAACACTGCTCTTGTACAGCCGGATGTATTCGAACTTTATCTCAAGTAAGGCAGGGTAGATGGGATAAAATCTATAGGACCAACAGCTTCGACAGAAAATCATAAGAATTAAATTATTGGACAATTTATTGTGCAATTACGCGAAATAAGGTAATAATTTTTATCAGATTTACACAATATTAAAGTTGCAGCAATATATTGTTGGTCCAAAATCGACAAATTTAAAGAAACATGTAATAACTAATTAATTATATCAAAGTTCCGATTAAAGATATAATAACAATAACTAACAAGAACAAATATGCCTTTAAAATTGACAGCAGAGCAATTGTTGCCTAGCAACGAGCTCACTGGATCGGCCTGATGACCCAATTTGGCTCTTTTTCTTAGGCAGCTACAAAAGTAAATTACCATTTCTGTATATTGTAATGTTCCCTCTAAAACATGTGTTTGGTACATCGTGGCATTGTTGGATTCCTTTTTCGATTATCTTTTTAAAAGAGTAAATATATGCAGGCTGTTCTGTTTAACCCCGTGATTATAAACTCGTTCATCACAATATATCTATAGATAGATACTCTATCAAATTTTGGTATTCAAATGCAAAATATTGATGAAATGAATAAAAGTAAATATCTTAATATACTTCATACATATTCATTACATCACATTTATTTCGCGGCATAATGTTGCATCCTATACGTGCTATACAGCGATGTTCCAACTTCTTTGTACTATCCAAATTATAGGGTTTGTCGAACTCTGCAACATACTTCAACAATAACCTTTTCATCTGATGTGGACCGCTTTTCGCCAAGCGATTCCGTTTTTGATCAATTGTCGGTGGACACGACACCCACCTCCTCGATAGCTTTCTCATACTCAGTTTTTCGTGAAAGATGTTTTGTACACGTTTAATAGAGATATGTACCATATTTACAATCATTCTAATCTTCACTCGGCGATCTGCTAAAGCTTTACGATAAACTTTATTGACCGCAATCGCCTCAATAGAACGACCTGACCGCTCCTCATAAAAGATGGATGTTCGGCCACGCATAGATTCATCTAACCAGCATTTGGTGGTAGTCACCGAAGGTACATGGTTCTTATAAACTGCATCCAGCTTCTCTTTGGTTCACACGTTTTCCCATCCAGAATAAAAATACATATCTTGCTTACCTTCAACACAGCAGTACTCAATGAATCTCTCCGAAATTTCGACACAAGTCGCCTAGAGAATAGCACTCATTGCCAGTTTTGCAGATTTTGACACAAATCGCCGTCTGTTTCCAAACACGGCTACTTCTCATACCAGCCTCGTATTTGCTTCGGATGTTGTGAGCGCATATACTAGTTACACCTTAAACAATTGTATTTGGTGACTCTTGTCTTGTCTTTGTTTCAGTGGTGCAAGTCACAGAGCACTTTCTTTTATCCGTGCTTCTTTTGTTAGAAGCTTTGTTGGAAATCGTAAACCTCATTAAAGATTAACACTGTGTAGGATTCCATTAAAGATTCATAAGTGTCCCCAATGTGGAAGTACTATTGCGCTTTAACCTTAATTCTTCGGTTTGACTTCTCAGGAATTGCCTTCTACTGTTTACTTCTTGGTAGTTTTCTAAGTCAATCGTTTGCGAATTTATTCCACTCATCTTCAATATTGAAGAGAGAACCACCACAGCTAGCTTTTTGTATTTCTCGTTACATTTTAAGAAGCGCAAGTTTGGTCCACTACATCTACGCTAGCTAACCTTTCCTTGTTTGAACAAGTTCGCGAGGTAGTTATGGTTCATTCTTTTTCAATGTACCAACGTAAGATATCTTCTGATTTATTAATTTTCTCACCAATTCTACTATGTAATCAGTAAATCAGTCATAGCCTGTGATATTCATGTATTGATGCAACTAATCGCCTATATGCTGGTTTATTAATCATATGATATGGATGTTGATCGGCATTTCCAAGTAATATTTTCTAAAATCAACCAAGGCATACACATTTTAATCTTGTACTTCAGTTTAGCCGGAATGTATTGTCTAATGTTGTATTTACCACGGAAACCTTCAATTTTTTTGTCAATCGTAACACTTTTTCCAAGAGAATAACAAGGTTGACATCTTCTACGAAGATATAAAAAATGTCCGTTGTTGCCCGATTTTCTTTCCTCACAAATATATTACGTTCATTATTGTCTTCGTCATCTTCTTCAGTTAGCTTCTTGAGTGGTGTCTGAATCCCGGTTTCGTTCTTCTACATAATCTTCATTCGAATCTGCCTCATCGTCAAACATTATTACTTTTCATTTGCTTTAGGACCATCATTAACCTTACAAGAATATGCGGTATTCTGCTATATCGTGTAAACACTAAATAAGGGAACTGCTAATATTTGCAATTATAGTCAACACAATTTTATCTCAAACGATAACTCCATTTTAACTTATACGATGTAGTAAATAAAATAAATAATAGCTATCTACAAATGTAGAGAAAATAGAGGTTAATATCAGTCTGAAAAGGAAGTCTCGTCCCGTATATAACCGTGTACGTATTACAGTCAGTCGTGCAGTCGCTGGAAAAGTTCTATTTTATTTATTCGTGAACCCTCCGACTCTTTTATTACGTGTCAGAAACGCTAGCGCGTAAAATCCGGTGCTTTTATAATATAAATCTCAGGTTTTTTTATTTATTACTGTTTATCTAATAACAAATCACGCTTTACGACGTATGCGGATGATATTTTCGACACGGTAACGGCTCATTGCTATATCGATAACGCTGAAAACCTACGCATCACGCGAACTTACGTATGTATACGTTTACGCGTGGATATCTTTATCCGCCGGCATCAAAGTTGTTGATTTCAACTCAATTTATACAACAAAACGTTCAACATTCACATGCTCCATCTTTCTCATGTTGAATCAATAAGGAATCATTGAGTATAGTGCCGTGGAAGCTTGTTTGCAAGAAACTCTTTTCCTAGAATGTCAAGGGCAAGGACAGTATATAGTGTTTTTTATCAATATTATATCTCCATACGTATGTGCATACATATTATATAATATATGTATGGATAAACAACCCATCTCATAAAAGAGCATAGAAATCAGTAACTATATTGATTTATTTGTATAGTAGAGCGAACAAAGTACAAGATACTTTCTTCTTTTTCTCCAATCACTAAAAAGACGGTCCGTTTGAGTCAACTACAATAAAAGAAAAGATAGTAAAAGCTAGATAATAAAAGTGAATTAATAACCTTTACCACCATGTTACTAGGTTTATTCAATTATGTTACTTTTACATACCTGGTACGTGCTTTCTAATATGTAGAGGCTTGCTCATATATATTGGACATTCCTGAAAACGCCCACCATTTACACTGAAATCAAATATCAACGTGTTGCGTAGGTAAAACTGTATTTGTAAATTGCAGATAATAAAGTATTATTTCGAGTTTTCGCACGTCAGTCACTTTCAACCGATCTAAAAAGTTTTATTTGGAATTTCTAAAAGAAGAAATTTGTGTGCAGCATTTTTTATGATGAGTGGAAAAAAATTTTATTAATAACAAAAAGTAGAGATAAATGCTGTTATTCATTTCCTTTAACTCAAATAATATATAAATAAACAAATCCATTGATATATTCATTCTACACCGTTAAGACTAGTTCGACTCATTACATACTTAATTGTTTCCCAAATCATTGATATTTTTTGGTGTATCAACATTTTGTTATTTGGAGGACCACTGTATTAGTCCTCGTCTGCCGACCGACATCCCAGGAAAGCAGTTGTTTAAAATGTCGTGAACAGGGCGTGCAAACTGTGGGAATGCACCATCTTGTTGAAACCAAATATCTACATCTGATAAGTCAGAATCACTTATATTTAGAAAAAATATCTGTAAGAGTAGGTACAGGTGCATCCCCCAATAAATCCGAATATGGGGCCCCATGGGAATTTCGTCAAATAATTCCATTGTCAATTATCCCCGCCACATACATTAACTTTCCGAGTATGTGCTTCACTAATTAGGTAAAGACTCTCTCTATTCCGGTACCTGCAATTTTGTCGATCTACTGTTCCATTTAGGCGAAATGAGGCTTCATTTGAAAAGGGAATTTGGCGAAGGAAAGGTGGATTACAGTTGCATAAATCCCACATTGTATTACAAAATTGTATTCGGCGATCAGGGTCATTTTCATGGAGTTTTTGTAGTGGCTGTATTTTGTAAAAATTGTGCTTTTCAGTTTTTAGTATGCAAAATGCTGAACCCTGAGGACTTTCATCGTCTACAGCAATTAATGAGGATTCTCATCCAGACTTAACAAAGTATTGAGTTTCACATATTCATTGATTTTCCTAGGACTCCCAGCATTTGAAATTGTTTGACATACCCAGTTTCTCAAAATTTTCTCTCAATTTTACTTACCGTCGATTGGCTCATATTTCTATTCTATTCTAAATTATACAGTTGATGCTGAGTTCTGATTTTATCACTGTATCCAACAAGAATTATAATGCCTGTATGTTTTCTTTCTTGTTTCTTTTATTAAGAATAGCGAGTGTTTGGTATATGACAGTGTATAAAACTGATGTGTGAGGTATTACAATTTTGATGGAACAAGTTAGACAAAAAATCATTGCTATTGCAAAAAATTGCTATACATATATACTCGAAAAAATTCTTTGAATTCACTGACCTCTCCTTTAACGCGACCGTTATCCGAAAAACGATGAGTGCATTGTCAGGAAGGAAAGCGCGACATTGCAGATGACCGTACGTGGTAACGTTTGTTTCATTCTCATCTCTAGATTGAAATCGATACGTCGTCTATTAAAGTAAGACTGCAGGAATACAAATGGTTCAATTTAAATATCCGAATAGATAAAATGAGGTATGCAGATTCCTCACTATTCGTTTTCACTATATGAGCTTTCACGATTCTTTCCATCTATTACAGAAATACAACGAATATTCTGCTTTCTGTTTGAATAGCAACAAGAAAAATATGTAATCACAGCGTTTCTTGGGCACGTTGTCCATTATATATTTCATTTTTGAAGTATGAAACGTAATTAACGGAAATAGATCAATTTTAATGAATACGCGTATTTTAGTGGCATTGTATGTCATATTCTGCGAACATTTTTAATTTTTTATTAAAATAAAATTTAGTAAATGTTCATGAATCTACAAACTGGGAAAATTTTGTAAATGTGATTTTTATGTTACATGCCCAAATAGAAAGGTTTCAATTGACCTTAAAAACACACTTGTTTAGTAGTTCAGTTTATTAAAATTTTCGGTTACAAAGGAATATTTAATTAAAATGCGATTGAATATACAGTGTCCACGGAAAATTCTGACCTAACAAATTGTGCGCTTTACTGGGCAAATGTTTATCTTATGGCATTTGCCCATAAAGCCCTATAGCTTCACTACCCAATTTCTGGTAGGCCGCAGAGTAACGCGCGTGGCAGGGCAAAATATACATAAGAGAGGGTGCCGTGTTTTGCAGCGGCGACCGCATCCTGGTTGGTTGGGGAATTCTTACCTGGATCCTAAGGCCTGGAACTAGCCGTCGTGGTTTGACTCAATCCAAAGGCACGATTTTAGCCCGACCACAGAAACTTAAATCATGGATTGCATCTTACGGTTGGTTCCGTACCTTGATCAGTACTAAATTTCCGGTATAGATTATAAAGGAAATTGTGTTAATGCCTCGCCTGGCACGATCTTTTGAACATTTTTTTAGACAAAGACGTTAACGCAAGAATGCTTAATTCGTGTGGCAGGCCTTTACCAACAATTTAATAGGTTATTGCATTACTAGGATCAATCCGGACTAATTGATAAAACGATGTTCACTTTTACCTTAACTTACTGGAATGTAGTATGAAAAATACTGCGGTATACACTTTTTCATGCTGAATCCATCTGTGGATGCCATAAACAAATATCTTCAGCAATTTGAAAAAAATCTGAATACACGGTTTCAGAATTTTCAAATCAAATTGGTCCCGCGAGATGGGGCTAATATGATACGTGTACGTAGTTAAACCGATACAGCGTTTCGTCTCGCCGACTACTGACTGTAGGAATAATAGAGGCCATAGAGATAGATAGGCCGTTGACTTATGGTATCACATGTATTTTTTTCAAATTTTTGCGAATAACTTTCATAGTAGTTTTTGGAATGCACAAATAAGATCTTTTCTTAAGTATCACAGTCACCTCGTGTAGTGTATCATATTAGTCTCGATCAACCCTACTTTAATGGCTCCAATGATTTATCGTTGCAGGGTGTACCGCTGTGAATGAAATTTTTCAAAAATAACGTATTACAAACAAAAGTATACTCATTTCTCCTGATAAAAATAAATCCCTTGTTGCAATAATCTCTGTATTATACGTAGGTTTATTGGAAAAAGTATGTACTGTAATCGTTACAAATTCTGTAAAGGGGTTGCGTTACGTGAGACTTTAACCTATACACCCTACATATGAATTGTTTGGTCTAAGCTTAATTGCAACATATTCCTCATCAGTAGTGGCATAATTTTTGTGCAGTAAATCTTACCTTGCAAGAAAATTCCGTATTCTTGAAATAGTAGATGAATAAGTGGACAATGACACAAATTCGTAACTTCAACTGCTAACTTTTATCTCTATTATTTCATAAAGGAGTGCCAGTTATGATTATTCTTTACGTAGATTGACTTGTTAATAGCACACTGATTGATCGTGTAGTGTATATATGTTAGTTGAAATTTTAAGGTACAGAAACTGCAGAAAACAAAATCACTGGATTCAGAAGAGATGGCGCAAGCAAAAAGGAACACATTTCAAACTGCTAATTTTTAACGTAATTCTTGTTTTGTATCTCTAATAACGACAATATTATAAAGCAGTACACAACAGTTTTGACGAAATCAATGTTTTATTCGTATTCACTTTACAACTAATTGTGTTATCCCGGTTACCAACCAAAACTGAATTGATAGTTATAATATTGTTGCAGTGATTCTGGGTGGTACCACCACGCTTCATGTAGTGTATATATATATATATAAATATATATATACTGTAATGTATTTGATAGATTAATTTAAAGAAATTTTTACAAATGTCAGAAATTTACTAAAATTGGGGGTCGTGAATCGGGCAAATGAGGCAAAGTTTTGTTTGAGGATAGTTTCAAAACGAAAGACGAGAAATGAAATAACCATTAACCTTAAATGTTGTAGCCTTCTTCTACATAAACACAATATTCTTCAAATGCACTTTTGAATAACTTTTTAACTTTAAATAGTGAATCGAAACTAGGAAAATTGGAGCAACTTCTCAATATACTATGTCTGAATGATATCTCGATATAAAGTTACAAATAATAATTAATTATTGTTAGTTTCCTTGCCAGCGGTTTTGTTTTTATAGATACCTATGATAATTCTTAACAATTTAAAATATACGATTATTGAATTGGATTCCGAAACGAACGATTTTGCTGTAGTATGACACAAGGACGCAACTGTTGCCGGGATTCTGTGTTCTACGAAGACATATTTCAACACATGCAACACTATAACGTTAAATTGTACTGAGAATTTAGAAGATACCAACCGAAAGACATTTGATTGACATTTATAACTTTTGTACCACTAACGTATGCCCTAGAACTTGCTGTACAAATTTCTAATGTTAACTTTCGAAAAAGAGAATGATAGATATAAGTCGTTAATATACGTCTTCCCCACGCTTGTCGTTGGCTGGCCTTCTATTAATTTTAATACTAACTTTATTATTTTTACGCCCCAAAGATATTCTGCTCAAAACAGGATTCTTTCTCTAGGAAACGGGCTTCCTACTAACAGATGGACCCTCATACCCGATAGGTGTACAATGTGAACTCAGTAAAGAAGAAGTGACTACTATATATATATATATATAATATATTAAGTGTCAGATACGTATGTTGCTATAAAATTAGATTTGGTTGCGAACTGGTGTTCAAACTTTAGTACACATTAGGCACATTAAGCATTACGATTTCACATCACCTACTACAATACAATAGACCGTGTAGAATAATAATTTACCATAATACACACAGAACTGTAAATGCACCTACCCAAAATGAAATTTTATAAGACATTGATAAAGAAAATATTGTTCTAGGTTATCTACTTGTATTCTATATCCAACTCTTGCTGGGGTTATTTATTAATACGACTAATAGCAGCAGGTATTATTTTATGGTACGTAGCCATCTGCAGCTAATTTAGTTTGCATGTTTAGCTTCTTATGGAACTTATTTGAACAAAGTTGTTTATATTATCTTGCAGCTCTAAAACTCATTGTACACGATGTAATTCTACTACAAGCCTTAAAGCTATATTCACATCGCCTACTCACATTGCTTGGCAATTTCATACGGTTTCCACTTTCCGCTTTTGCCGGTTGCTCAGCTCTAAACAAGCTTCGCGATATTTCTTTGAGCAAGGTCGTTTTGTATGTAATTATGACAAAACACACTCACCTTAAGCCACGTGCATGCGTGCGCGATTCAACTACATTTATATGTACGTACACCGAACTTCCTTGCATAAGGTAGTCAAACTTTTATAAGCATTGTTTCTACGAGTGTTTATCGATAAAACTATGGTTGTGTGTAACCTAAAACGTTTTACTGCTTGTGTGGTTTGCACGCGAAGTATGAGGTTAATTATATATAGAAAGTACTATACTTAATTCTATATATAGCAAATACTGGGAATTTCCTTTTGTAATTTTAGGCCTGTTTAGTATTAATGACTGGAATAGAGATATCTGTAATACAAATTATTAAACAAATTTGTAAACAGTTTTCCATGAATTATTGAAAAATAAAAAGTAGCATTTTTAGTTTGTACAATATGTAAAATGAAAAATGAGCTCAGCCGAAGCTGTGTAAATTAAACCAGCCCTGGTGACCCTGGGTGCTATGTCTTTATTGTTCAACAGAAGAATCTATTACAGGACAATAAATGGAATTAGCTATCATACATTAATAATAATCATACATTAAAATAAAAGTAATGAACTGAAACTATAATCTAAAAATACAGTTTCGTATTTTTAGGTTATAGTATAGTAACCTAAACTAAAATCAAAGACAGTCATCTCGGTAGAGGGAAAAAATTAATATCACATCCGCATTAATTTTGGTGAAAATAATACACATCCTATATATTAGCGATTGTGTTAGTGTTAGCACACAGGCAGTCTAAGATTAAAGATGAGCGGTGGCACACAAGTAGTGAAGGAACATCATTCTTATTATTGACCAGTTTGTAACGAAATCGTGCATTAATATGATTGTAAAGACAGCAACTGAAAGTTTTGTTTAAAATATGCGTATTGGAGAAACATCCTCTGTATGTTTTCAAATGGAGATGCTGCTGATACATACAAAGGTAACCAAACTATAGAAACGTACTCAAGGTTAGAGTACACATACAAAATATAGTGCCACTATTGCATCAAGAGAATTAAAGTGCCTCGTTACTCTTAATAAAATAAATCCTAGAGACTTTAATGCAGAGAATGAAACGCTACTGAAAATTAATTTGGTGTCAAACAATACACAAAGGTATTTTAAGGTAGAACAACGATGCAAAATAACGTCGTCACATTATCAGCCGACAGCTACCACAATGAGCAGCTTGCATGTGAGAAATTGCCACCGGCAGCGGCAGCGTCAGCTTGATACTGATCGTCTACTCGAGTTCTTTATTCTACATCTTCTTCTTTGAAATGGGTCCTTCAGTATCACAATTAGTAAAAGATGCGTATTAAAATGAAGTATTACTGTGTCTAGCATTTTCATACACATTTTTGTGGCAAAAATCTTTTAGTAAATTTGGAACGGGAATAAAAAAGAACTGAGTATAATTTTTTATTCAAAGTATTACCAAATTTATCTAAATATTACTTGACTACACAACGACGAAAAATACTTACCTAAAATATCTACTCTATCTTTACCATTTTGTGTTGTATAACTTTTTTAGCTAGTTTTACAGTTGATCTTAATATACGACTCCTCATGTAATTAATATTTTACTTTCCAGAATCAATTACATAGATTCTTTGGTTTTTAAGTTATCTTCATTTTAAAAAGTAACTGGATTAACGTACTAGACATTGTTCCATTGAAGCCAACTACTCTGATCCTATTTATGATGTATACGTACTATTTATGAGCCGACTAAATTATACACAAAATATCTAATTAATTCAGAACATATGTTCCGGGAATTTGTGAATTCTTAATATCAAGCATGCGTTGTATGCTTTTCAAAACAATGTGTTAGTCCAATGAGCATTGAATGAAGTATTCCAACTTGGTAAGCAATACAGATTTTTTAAAACAGGCTAACTAAAAAACCTTCATCGTTTTATAATTACCTTCTGTATTACCTACAGAATTCAAAAATATACACAAAGTCAATCTCTGGATACTTGCTGCATGTTTTAGTTGGTAATGAAATGCATAAACTTCACTCATGATTAATTAATTAAAAAACAATAATAAATACAAATAATAGTAATGTTTTCTAAAATCATGATCCGCGTATCTATGGTATTAGACTCTCTTCACGTTTTTCCTACGGGCACGTTTGGTGAAAATCATCAATAACGTACACGTTTATGAGTAACTTTCCACCAGACAGCGCCGCTTGTTGTTCTCGACTGCTTCCCCGTCATATGATAAATGCCTTCCATCTAAAATCAATTGATTGCAAGAAAAACACACTTAAAATTGTTTTTCTTTTCCTATTTTCTTAACAAAGGAAATCGAACAGAAAATATTAAGAACTACTTTAGACGACAGAAAAATCGATTCTATACTTCCCCAACTGTTTTATCTTCTATGCCCAACTTACCCTTTTCTAGTAGGAAGTTATCTTTATAAATGCCCCCCGATCTTTGTTGTTCTGCTTGTTATGCGACCGTTGTTGTTATTCGACAATGAGTAGTCAATTTCAAGTTTATTTAAGGAAAAAATATATACAGAATTGGTCAATAAAATTGAGCATCTAAAACTGTAAACCTTATTGAAATATATTTGCCTTCTAAAAGATTTTTTCTGTTGATCTCGGACACCAACGGCTTTTTTCTTACTTTATATCTTAATCTTGCACTTTTAAGCATTTTCTGACCGTTCTCGAGGAAACTTTTGGGTCACCTTATGCACTAGTTTTTGCAGACAGAGAAAGTTTCTAATAGACTAATAAGATGACCTGAAATTTCTGTGGCAGTTAAAGTCGCAATTTGTGCTCACTTAGTTTCACTTGACTGTCGCCTTTTGCCATAGTAATTGTAAATATTTATAGAAAAACACTTACTCTTTGCTAGTGCTTGATCTAAGAGGCTGAAATTACTGAACATTGAACCAATAAGTTTGTATAACCAAATTTGATTTTTAGAATTTTGTCTCAGTTATATGTGTTTTCTCAAAGAGCATCGGCATAGTATTTTCACTCAAAAATACTATGCAGGTGTGAATTACTCAATTCGCAGAATATTTCATCATTTTTTTGCTAGTATTAAAACAACGGGTACTTTTTATACGCTTGAGAAATCTATAGACGCTCCATTTTATTTGCCTGGTCACACAATAAATTGTCTTATTAAGTTCATATTATAACTCGCAAAATGATTCCAATTTGCCACTATTAAACACAACACTGTTATCACTTCCGAAATGTAGACATTCTTAGATATTTGATTAGCTGTTCATTAACTTACTATAGATAATACGGAATTATATTTTAATGATTAATTTGTGAGGCCACAAGTGAATTATTGGAAAAAAAACGGTGCATTTACGAAGATTTTGTATAATTACTGAATTATTCCCACGCCATTACATTTTCTGCACTAGTTCCTATGTATAACATTTTCCCGGTATTCTTATTGATGCTGTTATCTCTATTTTGGAGCCATTATACACGTAATAACAGTAATAGATACATTGGCCGCTAGGCAGAAGATTCATAATAACAATAATAATAATAATGTTTATTTCATTACTTGACACAAATGTGTATATAACAAGTCAAGAAAAACAAAGACAAAGAAAACAAAAAAAAATATTTATAACTGTATAACCAACTTATAATAGGCAAATATTCATCAATGGAATAAAATCAGGACTCTAACAAAAATCTTTTCAGGTTGCTTTTAAAATGAAAGTGTCCCGCTCTCCCTAATAATCAAAGGAATCTTATTATATATCGTTATGCTGATACTGTTTACGCCCGATCGAGTTATACTCAGCAGTCTATCAGTAACATGTATTATTCATTAATGATGAAGTGAATCTCAGAAGAGAGAGATAATACTTTTCAAACTTACTGTCACCATTTTGGTTAGGAGTACCTAGGTACGTTTATTTGGTTTCCCTGACCTCTGAGAGTCATGTGCATTCTTTTATAAAAAGTGCTGATATAAATTAAAAGCTAACCCTAAGTATGTTTTCCTTGCGTTCGAAATATCGAGACAGCAAAACTTATACGGTATTAAAAAGTTTCTAATGGCGAGCGTAACATAAAAATTAAGTACGTGCGTGGCTCTTTTCAATTATACTGAACCCAAATATAATATTAATTTTTTACCAAAATGCGAGGGTAGAAATCCAGAATTTCAACATTTTATAATGCAGTACTGGCTTAACAATTCAGGGTGATCTATTTATCTGAAGAATGGCTTTATGGGGATGTATTAAATGATGAACCTTTTCCAAGCAACTACACTGTATTCAGATACGATAACTTCGAGTGCATGGTGTTTCCAGAAGTGGTGGTGTACTCATCACTGAGGCTCACTACTTTCCGTGCACCTCACAGACGTCTAATATACCAAGCATAAATTTGCGCATATATTACCCGAATGACTACACCCATACCGATGCATGTGAAGCGCATTTCGAGATATCTTGTGTTTTAATGTTTATGAACTTGATTTGAGTTATATTTAAAATTCAGTACCTCTCGTTGATACTGTAGGTTGTAATTATAGGTAGCGCCAAAAGCGTGGATAATTTTTGTAGTGCACTGTGTGATATTCTCTGTGGCATATTTATGTGTCGCTGTGTGCGTTTAAAAAATGGAAACGTTTTTATCCACGTTAGTCGACAATTATACAGTACCTCCGGGATAGAAGCAATGATCACAGGAATTATAGGCAGTATAAATCTAGTTTCTATTATGAATGATTTAAGAGTCACCATGCGTTATGTAGATTATTTATTAATAATACCTGTAATAGTACAAGTAGTTTACTAAGCGGCTTTGACGGAGTCCTAGGCTTATTCGTCATTGTGTTTATGCGTTTGTTGCTCCGATACATCATATTTGCAATGTGATACTGATGGAATGTAAATTCCTAGAAATTTTGAATACCAAAAATTTTTCAATATTTAAAAATGGTTAGGTTACAGACATAAAGAACTATCGTTTTATCTCCGTTTTGTGCAATTTTTGAGAGGTGTTTGAGAGTGTACTATGCAATCACATATCTCCCTTTGTGAAAACAATACGGTCTCCTAACCAACATGGTTTGATTCGTAGGAGATCTACGATCGCAATTCTCGCAAGCAACAGATGGGAAAGAGCATGTTTACTAATTTTTAAAAAGCCTTTGATCAGATCACGATCTCCTGGGCAAATTTGACTTACACGATATATATGCGATCTTTCTGGATCTTACCTTACCGACAAACTGCATTATATACTACTTCCAATATATATTCTAGGACGTAATTTGGGGCTCGTTCTATCCCTGATTTTTGTAAATGACAATAATGACAACTTACACTGCGAACATCTGTCATTTTTTACACACTTCGGAATGATAAAATCTTGGTGCTAAAGGAAACGTCTACATTTTAGTGTCAACAAAAACAAAACAAGAAAAAACAAAACCAACTGAGACCAATACAGTAAGGCTATGTTTTGGAAGTCGAAACACTTGAGACCTGCAGTAAGTGAAGGATTTAAAGGTTACATTTGATAGTAAGCTTACCTTCATTTGTCATATCAATAGCGCGGTTGCGCGCGCGTGCCAAATGTATGGTATATATACATCATAATTTTAAAAATGCTCTTTGTATAATTTCGTTATACAATAATAAAAATACTCCATATGATTTATAAAGGAAGAATGTGTCTGGGAAAATATTAAAAACATTTAACATGTGTAATCCGCTAGACCAACCACGTCAACGGAATAGTTTTCTTTGTCCAGGTCTCTGGAAAGGCGGAATTTATCCACATGCAGTTGGGTTTTAGTTCCGCCTTAAAGATAAATAAACTCACGTTTTCCGTTTTCTTTTTATTTATCACGACTAGCGTCGTTTCTCCACTTAATTGAGGACTCCGGGAATTTGTCCAGAGATAGATAAATCTCCGGATGCAAACCGTTTCGCGGATCGTACGACAACCGAGAAAGTTCCGGTTCGTAGCAGAGACAAACTGCGTCGGGTAAGTAGCAGTCAATTTAATACGAGCGATACACGTAACCTTAATTTCGTTATTCACGTTCTATTGACCGCACACAGTAATGGAACTTTGAGATTTTATGTACATACATACATATGTAGATATATTAAGCACATTAGAATAATATTGAGGGGATTGAGGAACAGTTAATGGTAAAGCAATTTGTTTGCCAGAAGTCATCAATTAAATCAGAAAGAGTAATCGACATTACATCATTCTTCATCATGACAACTCCAGCTTTCACAATACAACACGGCAAACTGATTATTTGAAAAAGTGGCTGATTTATAGCCTAACAACTTCGTTTTGTTGTTGCATGTTAAACAAAGAATGAACAAAGAACGATTTTTATCACCTCAAGGAGCTGTTAAAGCCTTCAAAAACCATGATTTGGAAATATTACTTCCAGAGTGGAAAAAATGTTTCGCGAATTGGTATAGAAGCATAGAAAAGTATATACACCTTAATATCGAATACTTCGAAGTACAATAACGCGATTTGTACTGAACTATTTTTTTTTATTGTTGTTGTTCATTGTCATATTTAGTATAAAAAATTACCATTAGGACGAATTACAATTAGATTTCTTGAAGTTATCGTACTGAATTACTTTAAACCTGAATATTAAAAATCGACAGAACGTCAGATGAAAGTTCTATGACTTGATTGAAAAAGGGCCCGAATGCAATTTCGCCGAGATCAGGTCATAGGCTGTATCGTACCTATTCAATAATGCTTTTTGCAATGAAAAAAGGTTTATTTGCGAATCCTGAATTATAATCAATCTGTGTTGATAGAAAAAATGGACAACGTGGAATTTTTAACATTTTACTCGCTCAAAGAACGATCCCACTTTATACCGGGAGAATCATTTAACCTGGAAAGAAAAATTTGCCGAATCAAAACTTTAATATTTCCGACGGGGCCCTCCGCTAGTGTAAAACTACGCCCACCCCCACACCCTCTGTGAGCGGGACGGGAGCAAAATTTGAAATCTTGAATAGAAACCCCTATTTTTTACCGCAGATTCGGATTCTACGTCGAAAACTACGTATGATTTGTTCGAAAAAAAAAAGATCCAGCAAATCGTATGTAGTGTTCGACGTAGAATCCGAATCTACTATAAAAATAGGGGTTCCTATTCCAGATTTCAAATATGCCCCTCTGCCCGCCTACAGGAGGTGTGGGGGTCGGCGTAGTTTAATACTAGCGGAAGCCTCCCTCGGAGATATTAAAGGTTTAATTCGGCAAATTTTTCTGTACGATGCGTACTTTTCGAGATATTACAAAATTCCAGGTTAAATGATTCACCCAGGGTAGACCCCCTCTACACTTGAACGCTCTTTGCGATCAGGGGTAACTTGTGGAAAACGTGACAAATACTCATAAAGACCATTAGTAGTGAAGTTGAGAAGTTAAATTATACAAGGGAGAAGCTAGAACACGTGAACTGCCGCTAATGAAACTTACAAGGAAGAAAGAAAAGACAAAAAAGTAGGTTGAAAACAGTAAAATTTTTATTTTTTTATAAAAGGCGTCTTTGGATTCAATTTAACCTCCGCAGAAAAATAATGCATTATGCTATATGTGAGATGAACTACTAGACGTGGCAGACGGGAAATTGGTTCGTGCGTCTTTAAGTACATTAGAGGATTACCGCTACCACGACTTCCATTAATTTTTCCAGTGACGGTTGTTCAGGCCAAAAAAGAAATATATATGTTTATCAAACTGTGATGGTATCAGATTATTATCAGCTACAAGAAATAAACCGCAGGATTCAAGTTTCAGGGCGTACACATCTTGATAAAGCAAAAGACATACATACATCATTACGTATGTATGTCTTTTGCTATACAAAAATATACATCATTATGTATATTGAAATACCACGGGATTGGTCAACGCTTGCCAAATTTATAAATGAAAAAGGTGGTATAAAAGTTGTTAGCATGACTATATGACTCTTTAACTCATGCCGATTTCGAAAAATGCATATAACTAATTTAAAAAAAATTCCGTTGGTCAAAACATATCATCGCTCAATTTCGCCCATATCTTTAGGTGAACAATTCAGCAAAATACTTTACAAAAACTGTTTTTCTGGAAAAAACCTTAAAGTACTGGATGTTGAAATTAAAAGGCCCTATTTTCATGGAAAAACATCACCAAACATATATGTTACCTCTTCCAAAGGAAACGTTAGACGACATCCACACATTCATCCAAAATTTGACCTCAATCTAAAGCATGATAATAAGAACTATCACTTAAATCAACTAAACTTTTCCTTAAGTCCCAAGTAACTTAATTTGGATTCCATCTGCCAATTTTCATGTTCCGCATTCTGGTCCATTGTTAACATAGGACCACTTGCGAGGGCGTATCTAACATCTATTTATAAGTTTTGGGTTGAATTCACGTTTTTCAGACAAAAACCTAAACTATGTATTCTAAATAAGGTACTTTCTAAATATGAAATATATCCGATAAAAAATGTTGCTGAGACGGTAAATTAAAAATTTGATCAATAATGATAGCAAGGACTGTGGCGTAGTATGGTAAACAACACATAAGTATTGGCAACATTCGCTCCACACAAATTTAATTAATTAATCGGGGACGGCCGTTTCGAGGACATGAATGGTCCTCATCGGTCACCAGTTGATGATGAGAACCATTCGTGTCCTCGAAACAGGCATCCCGCATTAATTATTATATATTTAATTAAACTTGTGTGGTACGGAGGTTATCGATACTTATGTGTTGTTTAAACATTTGATGTTTAAGCTCAATTTTTTCAAAATCATGTTTTTGTAGTTAGGCCCGTTTTCAACTTGTTTCAACGATAATAATAGATTTCCATCTTCTACGTTAGTACTTAAAAGACGACAATGCGCATTATATTCTAAAACTTATTTTGAATCTTAACAAGTAATCGTATTGATTCCTTTTACATGTATTGTTATACAGACAGTCTCCACAAGATCATCTACAAAATAAAATTGAAGGTAGGACGGTCTAGAATAATAACAAAATAGCATTCCTGAAACCAGGGGACAATACAAATTAGGGAATTTGCTTCTTTTGTCGCCACAGTGAAAATAGCAAAAGCAAATTTGAACCGAGTGTCAAACATGCTTTTATGCGTACTGTAAGCACGTAGGCAATAAACGTTTTGCAGAGGCTGTTGATCCCATTTTTTAATTTGTTTAATTCTCTTACGCAAACTATATTCTTTTGTCTTCTCCACGTCAATCATATACATATTAGGTTCATAGCACTTCTAACAACAGCTATATCTTTGAATGATTTCATTGCATTGTTTAGCATTCCCCAAAATGAATGTCAACCAACTTCTATCTGCAATCTAAAAATATGTTCCAAAGTAATCTCTATTGCTAACCATCAACATCTGCAATAGAAACTTAGCACCATCTGTGGTTGGTGTGATAAAAATGAAATTCAACTGAGCATCTGAAAATGCTGCATTGTAAAAATTAATATCATTTCTATGGTGCTGCTGAGTAATTTGCAGTACCTGTGTACCTTATTGATATTTTCTTTTTTTGGCAGTTGTTTTTATTTTTTCTTTTTAATTGGAATTTCTATTGCACAAGTAAAGAATACTATTATTACTATTACTATTTGGAAGAAGTATCGAAATACCTATTGGCAACTTTTTAAAGGACTGTTTAAAAGGAAACAGTGTTTTGACAAACAAAATAGGAAACCGTTTATTCAAATTCTTCGGTCGCACTTTCTCGAAATATGTGAAGTAAGAGCACATTATCGTTGAAAATAGAAGTAAAATATACTTGGCTGTCTGCTACGAAGAAATTACTGCTTACTGTGGTAATAAAACCGCAAAGCTCATATCCATCTACAATACATCCTGGTATTACCTATGTCTCAGTCGTTCGAAACTAATCACGAACAACTCTATCTATGTTTTGACAATAGCATTTCATCATTCTAGGCATTCGGCCTAATCTATGATTGGTACAGTCCATACCGTACCAACAGAAGCCAATTATTTCATACCGATCATTACTCGTTGTGGTATAACAAAAAAATACTCGGTCCCGTGCTGAACGATTTTATTTTCTATGCGGCAGAAAGGCAACAATGAATCAAACGTGAATAGTTGGCGGTAATTATCACATGTATGTATTTTTACCAATCGCATAAATCAAAAATAATTAGTAATAGAAAGTAGGTGCCTTGAGCCACCATTGAGTCATCGCTAATGTAGGATGGAATAAATTGACGGCGTAACACCATACTATACGTACACATATCCGATCGAACAATACGTTATTAAATTCACATGCTCTAGAATCTTCTATTTCTGTTGCCGTACAAAGACACGATCTGCAAGTCGAGATCAACGTAGCTTAGATATCTTCGGGCATCCCACCCTGTCAGCTGAGTTCTCCACAGCGCGTCTGACATTGGCATGAACTTCATAAAGTCGTAGTTATAGGAAGCTTGTTAAGCATATAGACACCCTGAAATTAAAACACAGCAACGTCTTAATAACAAAATTATTACAAAGCACGTTTTAGACTACAGTAGAAAACATGTTTCTAATGTTGCTTAATAGGTTTGCCGTTTGAAAGGATATTAGTTTGCTCATCTTTAAGGATTATCTTTGTGCTTTACCGTATAATTATTGACCAAACAATTAAATAAATTAATAAACGACGAGAAGAGAACATAGGTCATTGTAACAATATGTATATGGTGCTCATATGCAGCTATATAGCTTTTAAATTAAGTAACCTTTCGTAAACAGCAATAAATAATTAATCATCATGCAAACAATAATGCTAATTATTGTTTGCATGATGATAATACCTTTAATAATAATCTGCAATATTATTAAAGGTAAGGTATGTTTGTCCTGAATAGTTGCTGCACTATAGTAACAATTTTTGACAAACTTCTAACGAATGGTGGTTCGTGACTTCTTGAGAAGGGGGCGCGATTTAGAAAAATTATGATAAAATCTTGATGATTCTTGAAAAAAACGCAGGAATTGTTGACAGACTTTTAAAAAATACCCGCACTGCACTGGTTGGCATAGCGGTGCCATCAAATATACATCGAAACATAATTACATCTGTAGTTTCATCATAATAAGTTGGAATTAATTTGACTTGAAATTTCTAGCAAGCATAGGAAAAAAATTATTTTGGATTGCATTCGAAGCTTTAAAAATACTAGGAATATTCAAATGTTCTGCAGGCATCACATCCAAATTAACAAAGAAACAGACTAATGCTCTAAATATAGCAGGGCACAGTAATTTTTTTTATCTAAATATGAAAGTGCGAGGAAAAAAGATTATTCAAACAAATGATTCAGTGAATTGGAGTTTTTACTAATTTGTAGAAGAAATTATTGGTTTTTATCTGCAACGTTATTTATTTCAAATGATATAATATTACTACCAACGTTGTTTTTTTGGTTTTTCGGCTGCGGCGGAATAACTTCTAAATAAATCCCCACGCGTACTCGATCGAGTCGTCTGTACATCGATTTTTCTTAATTTTTAATTTGTTTTCGATAATCGGAACTGGGCTCTATCAGAATATTTGTTTTGATGACAACTCCATACAGGTACTAATGTGACCACGAGATTCTTATATATATATATATATATATACCAGGTGTGTCGGTAATTCCTTTCCGGTTTT
>CACRWH010006365.1:0-21689 GCA_902655005.2 Marronus borbonicus
GTATAACTAGCTTCGTATACATCACTGAGTCGTTAATGCAGATTTTCCCCTAGCTTTTGCTAGAATAAAATAAGGAAAGGATTAATAAGTAGTTTATCTTCATCTTCGAGAGATCACGCGTTGCAGAGTATACAAAAACGAAGGGCAGAATCAAGCTTCCTGGACAAATAGTAGCGAACTAATTCAATTTATTTTCAATACGTCCACATTTATAGCCCAGATTCAATTAATTCGTTACAAACGATCGTCTACATTTATATAAATAAACCTTCCACAACACCAAGGAGTGGCAACGCTTGTCAGATGTATTGCCGGATTTATGTTAGGGTGGAGCAGTTTCGGAATGATTTCTCGACACAACAAACAAATGGCTATATAACATCTATAAATGCCTTATTCACTCCAACTAAAAGGCTTTATTATTTTTTAGAATTCCGCCAGTTTGAACTTTCATATAACGTACTAGTGGCTGCAGAAGCATAATTCCATATAACTTGAACTCGCTATATACATATGTACTTCTGGGCCTCCTTTTATTTTATTTTTTACTAAAAAGAACCAAATTTCCAATCGAATATGATTTCGTGTTGGCGTCTTATGTAGCGTCATACAAATGCAGATACATAGTGGTCGATTTCATATTCCCAATACTGTATACAATATGTATGTATGTAAATAACGTGTAATGTGAGTATTCATATCTTACACCGCATCATTTTAAACGTTAAAGGCCATTCTACTTATTCGCATGTGCCTTACTGGCTTACACTTGCCATTTCATAACACGTAAACAAGCGAAACCCAGTCATCTGGTATGATGTCACCTGTTGTAATTGTCGTATTGTTCGTGCGAGTACAATCAAGGTCTGATGTCTAAAATAAGACGGCTTGGATCACCTTTTTTATGACTATAAAAAGCCCACTAAAATGGTAACAGACGTACAACACGCGGGCTTCTTCGATTGTCTATTTCAGTTGACGAACTAACATTACCTTAGGATTAGAATAGAAACAATAGCTGCTCTGTATTCCGATAGAGCAAAGAAAGGTTGTCTATTTTGAATCTGGAAGCTTTATATTAGCAGAGTATTTGGATGTTCTTCACCAGTGAAAACTAAATATACAGTGTGTTAAAATAAAAATGAGTTGAAGTTTATTAAATTATAATCATTGACAAAGGTATTTCCGAAGGATCTGTTTATACCTTGACAAGAAAAAACCTCTTTATGTGCAAAATCCATTTCATATTTTAATATAGTCTTCATAGAGATAGGCACACTTAGTCCAAGGTGTTTTCGATTTAAAAATGAAATAAGAAATAATCGCTGGGGGCTAACTCGAATATGGTGGATGCGGAGGCAATTCGTTTCTTTTCTTCGCCAAATGTGGACGCATAGTTTAAACGATCCAATAAATTGACATAATACTCACCATTAATCGTTTGTTCTTTTCAAAACAATTAACACAGATTATATCACGTACATGCCAAAATACTGTGGCCATGAACTTATTGGTCGATAAAGTGACTTTCGCCTTTTTTTTGCGTCGGTTTCGTACGAAAAACCGACCATTTGGACTATTCCTTTGGTCTCTGGTGTGCTGCGTCGAATCAATGTTTCGACAACAATTATGAATCGACGCGAAAAATCATTCGGATTGCGTTTTAACATCGCCAAGTATTCTTTTGAAATTGACACACGTGCGTGTTTATGATCCATCGCTACATCCATCTGGTGGAAAGCTTCCTTACATTCAAGTGAGTTTTTAAAATTTATGCACTCAACCAACTGAGATGCAAGCATCGCCAATCTCACGCAATTATCCGATCATTTATCACTATAACATGATATTTTTGCAAAAATGGAGCCGCCTAGACGTTCTTCATCCGAAATGTTTTTACGGCCTCGTTTAAATTCAGCTGTCCAGTGTTTTATAGTCGATAGCCAAGGTACAGAGTGCCCATGTTTCACTTTTATCTCATCATTAGTTTCCTTTTTCAAAAACAGATGTTTAATCGCTGCTATATATTCGATTTCATTATTGTTAAATCACAAAAGTTGTTCAGTTTAAATAAACTGACGTATCTCTTTGAAAACTTGACCCTTGTGAAAGGTTTCTTTTACAAAAATAGGGCTATTTCAACTCCAATAATGCCACCTCTTGCCGAGGCTAGGTAATTATCGAACTCTTCTCGTATTTCATGTGATAATAAGTCTCAGTACAATGTTAATAACTTCGTTTTAAATGGCAACACTATTAAACTTGCATCTACGTACAAGGTTTCAGATATCTTTTTTAGCGAAGACTTAACATGGAATGGCCGCATTGACAACTTTTCTAGCGAATTATCATGTTTTGCACAACTTGAACAATATTGTGGTTTGAATGTTTTAAAAACCTTTTTTTAGTTTTCTACCTTCTTCATGTTGTAATACAACCCGTGTTTTTGGGCCGTAAGGATTATTTTTGGTTTTTCTTAGCTGGAGTCAGATCGCATAGAATGTTACTTTTCTTGGAGCCCACATTGTAGAAATACTATATTTTGCCTTTAAATACATATCAGAGAACTGCTTTACTACAGAAAAGCATTTCTTACGATGCAAATTAAAATAAATTACCTACTAGTTTTATTAGAATTATACTGTTAATCCATAAAAAATTCTAGCATTATAGCTTATCCGTGTTTCTTGTTCTTTGCGCTATTTCGCATACTTATGTATTAATTATTGTCGTTGAAAATTAATTATGTACAATAGTATATTATTTTAATTAAAAACGGTAGGTATATACACTCAAACGTTAGCCGGAATATTTAAATTTTATGCAAAAACAACAAGTTTCTTATTTGCTCCAAACAGATTCTTCATTGGTGGATTTATTTTAATTTTATAACAGCATATAGCCACTTTTCATTACTTCATTACTTATTGCATATTAAAAACCTTTTTACTTACTTGTGAAGGGGAAATATAGGAATACTGGACTTTTAAAACACATGGATTAATCACAGTTTTTTTGGTATGTTGGTGGTAGTAATGACATTATAATGTTATAAATTGATATTACGCTCTCTATAGTAAAGCGCCACGCACCGAAATCCCGCAGACCTTTGAATATGCCAAACTTCTAAATTGAAGTAAAATTTAAACCTTACAACACTTGGACTAGCTTGGAAAACAAGACGTGCTTACTCAACGGTGATTTGAGCCCCACAGAGAGATTTTCGTGTTTTTTCTTCACTCCTATGCTCTCAATAGCATTTGTCAGATCACTGCTAATTACTACGCTTATTTGGAATATGTTTTATTTGAATTTTCTTTCAGTTTAAAATATCATATTGCAATGGATAATTTGCCATGGGAGTACGCATTTTAAAGACCACTGCAACCGAAAAATATAGACATTTCCTGCAGAACTCGACAATCTATTACTCAGTAATAATTGCCTTTAGCCAAAATATTAAACAGTTCTTCTTTCTAATCTCTGAAAATTAATTTTCGTAAACGTAATGAGTGCTATTTTTGCTTTTGCTTTATGGAAACTATTAAGGCTAACAATCAAATATCACTAGTGCCAACTGCAGAAAAAAATGTTTAAATTATTGGTCAAAATTTACTAAATTTTAATCTTACATGGGCCATAGTTATCAAAAAGCATATTGTTTACCACGAACCAGGGACTAAATTCGACCCGACTTCATTACTAATTAATCGCAATAAAGTAAACAACAACAATTAACAACACATTAAAAAATAAGGAAAAGTAATAACCAAAACGAAGAACGAACTTATGAAACATGCACAATTTACGCCCAAAAAATTGAGATTTTAATGCTATTTGCAAATTGACAATAATTAATGAGCTATTAGGATGAACCTGGCAATACAGAAGACAATTGCCGATTTTTCTTAGTCAACTTCACGTGAAAATAAGAATAAATTGCCAAAACTGTTATTGCTATTTATATTGTGATCTCGGTGGATTCGTTTTACAATTGCCTCTCTAGAAACGCACGAACATTCGGTGACGCCGGAAATGGAAATGAGTTGTTGTGGACGCCAAAAGTCAACGCACAGAAGCTCAACTATTAATCAGGAAAAATCCTAAAAATATATTTTTTAATAACTCATATCAATTAGAGAACTGCTTTAAGATGTGTCAGTAAGATTATCGCATGTTGCAATTCGACTTAGATAGCTTTCTTAGACTTCTTCAAATTTATTTAACTTTTGGTTGTATTTCTTTTTAATTGTAATGGTTTCAATAATTTTTCCCTGTTTGTTACAGCACGCCAATGCAGTGAAAGCGCAAGCAGCTGAATACGTTCAGAAGAAACAAGCCAAGAAAGTCATGACAAGATCTATAACTGGATCACTGGCTCAAGCTCAAACCCTACAAGAAATTGCAGATGTAAAATTCTTTGCCAGCGCCAAAGCTGGAACATTTTTTGCCAGGTGAGTAGCTTCATTCAGAAAACTGCGTATTATCCAAAATATTGGGATCTATTCCCTAATCTTTCATGTTTTGCTCTAAATAATCTACTACTCCAAAAATACTCCAAAACAAAATCTAGCGTACTACTTGTGAAACTTACACAGTGCATCATTCGTAATTAACAAAATTCAATTTGGAAGTTGCTTTTATCAATTAACATCCGACTGTTTACAATACCTTTTAAAATATCATCCGTTTGGGCTCGCTGCGCTCACAAGAACCTTTTATCGTGACATTCAAATCAAAAAGAAAAGAAACTAAATAGGAACGACGGACAATTTAAACTTCGACTCAACGTTGCCCCACAGCCGACACGAACCATCTCCTTTTATTGGGAACGATGCGAAATGATTTATTTTAAATCCTCGCACTAGGGGCCAACACGAACTGGGACCGGTGTATGGGGTTCCCCTAACGTCGGGACGTGACATAAAACCGAATTGTGACCAACGAACAACTTTTGTCGGTCGTTACTAATGTATCTACGTAACTTCTACTTGAAACAGACTACCACTGGCGGGATGTTTGTGTCTCGAGACGTCCTGCCTCTCCTCGTATCCGCAGTGCGACGCCAAACACAAGCTAAATATATATGTAGGATATTCCCTTTGCGCAGAAAAGATGATTTAGGGAAGGGATTTGCAAGTTAAATTGAATTTTCGCCGTGGTAAACAGGATGAAGTGGAATACGTAATTAAAAAGCGGGAGAAAATTTGTATTGTAGATCAAGGGAATAATTGGTAGTGCTTTTAAAAAATAGAACAAAGTTTAATGTTAATTCTTTTACTTTAGAAGATGAACTATTTAACTCATGGTCTCCACTTCTTTTGTATTTTGAATCATTCATTATTGTCACGTTCTGACTATTTACTATTTATTTTTGGGAGTCAGAACCAGTGCTTACATTTAAATTTTTGAAAGGAAAAGAGTATTGTAAACGATTAATACCTCGTATTACGCTTTGGTTGAGCTAACGTAGCCACCGTTTTCTTAGAAACGGCTAAAGCAACAAAATCAATTCTTGGGCAACAAATTCGCAACAAAACATGCAATTGGTTTGCTGGCGAACTTATGAAGCAATTACGCCAGCTTAGTAGACATCATTTTGAAACTTATTGTTGATTTGCGATGCAGAGAGGTATTAATCAATTATCGAATATTAACAGTAACATCTGTTTGTATATTTAGACTATTTTAAACTATTCCATATATTGACAATCAAGAGGCATATGCGCATCTGAAACTGTCGAAAACTATCAATTCGTTTTGCAAACAATCACTATTTACATGGTTAACAATGTTAAAAAAAACAGAAGTTGTAATCTTATACACAATTTGCCCTAGAATTATTGGAAGATGACCCTAACAGGCGAGATCAATTTTGTGCAATAATGATAACAGATAACAATGCAGGATTTCTTCAAGGAGCTTTTTTTTCTTTAAATTGTCAGGTCAATAGACAGAACTGCAGATACTGGCCGGAGGAAAATCGTCACCGATTGAAAGAAAATTACACCTAGTATCATGAAAAGATTAATGTCTGGGCGGGCATTATTGAAAATGGGGCAATCGGCTCATTTCTCTTTAATGAAAGTCTCACGGAAGAAGGATATCTAAGGTTCCTTCAAAACCGCTAGCTCCAGCTTTAGCTGCTCTCTTTCCAGATGATAACGATCTTGATCGGCTAATTTTACAGTATCACTAGAACGGTGCCTCGCCGCATTATGCAGCTTATGTAAGGGAATGCTTGAGTACAATTTTTTTCACAGCAATGGATAGGTGTTAATATTAATATCACTGGGCTATGGCACAGATGTCTTTAGTCACTGCGACCTTGGCAACAAAATGCCTTTATATGTGTTAGAGTAGATGGAGGCTCTCAATAAACCTTAATATTACTCTAGGATCTTCATCCTTTAGTTTAGTAGATATCAGAAATAGTTTACTGAAATGTTGTTGCCGAGTGCGGCTGATAGCAACACATTTGCATGGAATGTGTTCTGCCGTCTCCAGATCTTCTTGGCATAGACGACAGATTTGATCTTCAGCGTTTCCTAGATTGAATAGGTGATATTTTAGGGCTCCGTGACCTGTTAGAAGCCCCACCCCTAATCTAAAGTCCCTTTGCTGAACGATTGCTCTCTTTTTGCTATCTTAAGCAAGCCTGATGTGAATGCTTTCGCCTGTTTTTGTCTTGGAACAATTTCCCAGTACGAGGTCCTCCCATGTTTTAATTTCCTGTTTTGGGTGGTTCTTTTGTAGGCCACAGAAGAGGTACCAATGGAGGGCATATTCGCTGCTTCCCTAGCCAGCTTCTCTGCCTTTTCATTACTTTCGATCCCTTGACGGCTTGGGACCCATGGCAAAGTAACGTCCCAGTTGTCTTAAATTGCATACATATTCGTGAATCAAACCAGATTCGTATGAGTAGGCTTTGATAGGTTTTAGAACTGCTTGACTGGCACTGAATATAGTTGTGGTTGCGCCTCGTATCGCTATCTCGAAGTTCTTCATAACACTCCAGTTCAAAGCAGAGACCTCTGCTTGCAGTATGTTTATGTGGAGTCCTGTAGGCATCTTAAAATAGTAGTTAGGACAACTAAATGGATAGGTGTACAATGGACAATAGAGTAGCCACCCAAATTTCCCAATCTCAACCACCTAAATTTTTTGTGGGGTTATATTAAAGATTTTGTTGATAGACTTAAACCCAACTCGGTAGACACGTTTAAAGAGTTCGTTCGACGAGTAATACGAGAAATTTCTCCATAAGCAGCATAAAATGTACAACAAAATATTTTAAACCGATTGATCTACTGTGAGACAGTTTCAATCTTATAAATTGAAATAATCGATGGTGACTCTGTGTGAGTTGTTCATCATAAGGTTGGAATTAAAAATTGCTGCGACTGATGAACAATGATGAACAATAAAAAGTTTTTTTTGCTGATGAATTTAGATACCAATTTGCCGAAAACAATTGAATGAACCAATGAAAAAAAATTACAATTGTAGAATCTAAATACGTAAAAATATAGTAGAAATATCTTTCGGGTGATGTCGTGTAGTTAATATTTTACTTGACGTTTCGCTGACCATCCTGTCAGCTTCTTCAGAAGATTTCTAAAGACTGCTGTTGTTGTCTTTTGCTGCTCGTTATATATCCTATTTTCGTTCCGCTTTGCTGATCCACCTACCTACGAATTAGCCAAATATGTCGCAAAACAACTAGCACAATACTCCGGGAACACCAAAAGCTTTGTGAAGAACTCCGAACATTTCATCGAGATACTATAACAACACGAAATAACAAAAGAAGATTTATTAGTATCTTTCGACGTCGAATCACTCTTCACCATGTACCAGTGGAAGAAACACTAGAGATCATCAGACAACAACTAATACCAAAAGGACTACAACCGGATCTGATTAATTTGGCGAGACTCTGCCTTACTTCGACCTACTTCCTGTCGAACGGAGAATTCTACGAACAAGCGAGTGGCACTGCAATGGGATCTCCTTTGTCACCTGTAATCGCCAACATCTTTATGGAAGCTATAGGATTTTTCGGAAGCGAAATGTCTTTCGGGTGATGTCGTGTAGTTGATTTTTAACTTGACGTTTCGCTGACTATCATGACCGTTCTGCCCTGCTGATCCATAACCGTTCCGTTCCGCTGAGTCGCGTCGTTCGCTGCATGACGACCTCGCAGTGCCAACCTCCACGTGTTGCTGATCCTGTATCCATCTTCGCGATTGAAGTTGTTGGTGTTCTTCATTATTTCTATGGATTCGCGTATTATCCTCGGGTAGTAGTGGCTGGTCCTGGCTAATACCTTGACGTCGCTGTAGCTTATGCGGTGGTCTCCTTGTAAGGACGTGTTACCAAAACTACGAGCAAAAGGCATATACGAACTGAAATGCCAATGTGGAAAAAGTTACATCGGTCAAACAGGGCGGAGTATTCAGTGCAGAGTGAAAGAGCACGAGAGAGACGCACGCCTTAGGCATATTGAAAAATCTGCAGTAGCAGAACACCTCCACCAACAAGGGGACCACCGCATAAGCTACAGCGACGTGAAGTTATTAGCCAGGTAGGACCAGCCACTACTACCCGAGGATAATACGCGAATCCATAGAAATAATGAAGAACACCAACAACTTCAATCGCGAAGATGGATACAAGATCAGCAACACGTGGAGGTTAGCACTACGGAGTCGTCATACAATGAACGACGCGATTCAGCGGAACAGAACGGTTATGTATCAGCAAAGCAGAACGGTTATGGATCAGCAAAGCGGAACGAAAATAGGATATATAACGAGCAGCAAAAGACAACAACAGCAGTCTTTAGAAATCTTCTGAAGAAGCTGACAGGATGGTCAGCGAAACGTCAAGTAAAATATTAACTACACGACGTCACCCGAAAGACAATTATACTATGGATTACGGTCGTGAAAGCCTACACTCAACGTGAAAATATATCCGTTTTATTAAAAAATGAAGTTTATACACGTAACACTTTTCTGATCAACCCTGTATAATATTTTTTCTTAAAAAAAAATGCATTTCAAAAATAAAAAATTGACGGATCCGGTGGATTCTTGATCGAGTAGATGTTATTCCGTGCAAAAGACTGTACCGTTTTTTTAACGCAATCCTCTATATTAAGTAGTCCTATATAGCTTTCACAAAACGAATAAGTACAGATACGAAAATGCCAGATTATTCGAATGTTGTCGCGATATGTTTTTTACCAGAAATGCTGGTATTCAGGCTACACAGCGTCAATAAATCAATATTACTGTTGCTAAGTCTGATGTCTACGACCTTGACTCCGGGCAAATTTAGTCCGAGTAATCGATGCAAAAAGCGGTCTATTTGTGAAGGTTAAGGATACACATATCGAAAGAAAGATTGGTGTTGCGATACTTACACAGCTGATTATTTATTGCCAGTAATTGACGTAACTCCTGCATAAATGAAATATAAAATTCGATCTGAAATGGTTACCCAACTCAATCTTATTTCCATCATTACTATCTGCAATACGAATATATGGTTATAAAGTCTATAATTCTGTTTTATTTTTTCTCCTGCCATGAAATAACTTGTAATCAAATCTGTATCTTTTGTTCTTATTCCAGAGACAACGTCTGCAATTTCATTCAATGGTGCAGGCAATCCTTGCAAATCCTCGAGTGCCTTTTGTTCGAGTCTGACGACTTAATCTTAAGGAAAAATGAGAAACACGTCATCTTGTGCCTTCTGGAGGTTGCCAGGAGAGGTGCGAGGTAAGGAGCAGAGTTTGTGAATATTTAGATAATGTAAAAAGGGGCATTACTTCACATATTTATTGCATTTATAGATTTAATTTTAGCTAAATATTTATTGATATACACGTGCTCTCGTGGTTCGATCCTGAAAAATTGATAAAATTTGTAAATTATTAGTGTCTAAAGCACTAATTAGAAAGCATTTATTTAAAAAAAACGTAGTGTCAAATCGGAATTTAATATACTTTTAAATGGAGCACCCTGTATACTTTGCAATATTTTGAAAATTATTTTGAGAAACCCTACGGATTGTTATCCTAATATAATTAATAAGACACTTAGAATCCAAAGACTTCGGATCCAAAGATCAATAAAAACCAGAAACTACCGTAACTTGTTTATTATTCATATTTTTTGATTTATTTTGTTTTTGTTTCCTTTTTCCTTTACAATGTTCTCTTTAGAATGACAGTGCAATCTTGGTAATCCGAATAGTTGCGGACCAGAGCGGTTTCGGATTACCCAATTTTTCGGATTATCGCGACAGTAAAAGGGAATAAGCGTTCCTAACGAAAATAACTTTTATTCTGTAAAATCAAAAGTTCTGGGCTACTTGCACCATCTTCCATCGCCCACTGAAGAGATGTATCAAGACATCGAACGGCATCCTGGTGACTTATAACGGCCGAATCACTGATTTCATTGTCGGTTGTATCAGTGTCTCTGTCAAAAGCGGCACAATCTGCTATTATTTCTTCGTTTGTAAATCCGATTTCTTCTTTTTGTGCAGCATCACCCGAAATCCATTCTTTGGTGTAGTTCACTGTTAGTTTCCCCCCTTTAGAGACGACATTCACCAGTACCGCAATTTCCTGGAATGCTTGTTCGGTTGCTTTTAGACTTCTTCTGATCTCCGCTAAAGGTATCATATTCTCTTCGTCATAATCATGTTCTAAACATTTTCGGGCCGGCCACAATTCGTTCCATGACTTTTGTATTAAGTCAGAACTCACAGATTCCCACGAAGAGTGAAGATTGAAAATGGCGTTCTTTAAATTGAAAGCCTTCAGCGAGACCGGAGTCCTCCACTTGGTTTTCTCCGAAACCAAGTGGAGGAGAAGTTGCTTTCTATAGTACATTTTCATTGCCTGGATCACGTGCTTGTTCATTGGTTGTAGCAACGGCGTACAATCCGGTAGCAAATATACACGGAAATTAATCCATCGTCACTTCGTGGTTCTTCTTCTGAGGGATAACTTTGCACATTGTCTAGTAACAGGAGTGCTTTGGGAGCTACACCAATTTCTTTTAAATGCGCTTGCACTGAGGGAATAAAGTCATCATGAAACCACTGTTTGAAGATGTCTCGCGTCATCCAAGCACTTCCGTGATTTTTGTAGACTACAGGCAAAGATTGACAGCAATTTGCCCTGGGATGTGCAGCCTTGCTAATCACTAACAATTTTAGCTTATAGGATCCCTCCGCGTTCGCATATGACGTAAAGATGATACGATCCTTGCATATTTTTCGGGCCGGCGCTGAAAGTATTTATTGTCAAAACGCGCCAAAATAGTCCACTTTCATCCGCATTATAAATTTGGTAAGCATTAAAATTCATTGGTCGCACATTTTCCAAAAACAGCTTTTGAAATGGATCGACTACAGCAGATCGACTGCTCGAAAGTCTTTCACCGGTAATAGTTAACTGTCGAACCTTTTTTAAAACCATCCAACCACCCCGAACTGGCACTGAAGTCGTCACGGCTGGTTATTTTATTGTAAAAAAATCTTGCCTTTACTTGCAGGATTTCTCTCGATATTGATAGATTGCGGTTTCTTTGCTACAGGAACCAGGTATATGATGCAGATTCTACTTCTGGGTACTTAACTTTCTTTAATGTCAGACGGCGTGTTGATTCCTCTTCATGCGATTTTACGTACGCCTTCATTTCTTCTTTCTTGCGTTTTTCCGTAATAGTCGATCTTCCAACTCCACTTTCCGCAGCAAGTTGTAAAAGTAGTCGGCCGTCATCTAGCTTCCTAATTATTTCATATTTTTGTCCAAGAGACAAAGTTTTGTGCTTTCGTCTAGACATTGTAACAAACATTGTTGACTTAGTACACGTAATCGCAGAGCGCGTCTCATATCAGGCAGCAACATGACTGTTTACGCTGTGACTGAAGACAAAACGCCGGAACGCTCCAGACAGGTTTGGGCACGATGTTCGGATTTTCAAGGTCTGACGCAATTAAATTTCGGATTAGCGGGATACGATATCATTTCGGATTGTCGCGATTTCGGAATACCACATGTACGGATTACCGAGATTGCACTGTACATGTAAATACTATTATTTAAGTATTGATGGTTATTATTATGAATACAGGTCGTTTGTTAAAGGAGGGAAACGAAAAAGGTTTCCTGCACCTCTTGTTTGTTGTATTTTCTGCGACGTTTTGTTGCACGTTGCACGAAAAATAGGAAAGGAGGAAAAGAATAACAGGAGGTATAAATACAATTGAATATGTCATATTTATTCCGAAGACAATGAAAAGCTAATACTTTCCAGTAATAATGCAATATTCAATTTATCACATACATTCACAACCTAGAATCCAATTTGTGAATATTCCATTTAAAGCAATCGATTATTGCTTAATGTAACCCACGGTATGTAAATACACTACCGTGAGCAAAAATGCAATCATCATCGATATTAGGTATCCCCATACCCACCCCATACCTATCTTGTATATAGTTTAGTTTAGGAGTTATAAGCAATTATTTGCATAAATTAAAATTTTACAGCAATTAGTCATGGAAAAATAAATTTAAAGCAGTTGTGGAGCTATAAATAATGTATTTAAACGTGCAAACCATTTAAAAAATCATCTAACGGGCTAACTGGAATATTTTAAATAAATTTTATATGATATGCATAGGTAACATAACAAACGACAGAAAACATAATGGAAAGTACTCATGATATGAAAGACGGAAGACTTAAAAATAAAGATACAAATGTTCCAAATGTCCTCCATTCTGTTAAAGACACTGTAAAGTTCTTTTTTGTACTCTTCTTGTAAATCATCGTATTCATCGTAGTTTAAATTTCCAAAATTTTCATGTATTCGATTTTCTCTATCTTCCACGGGAGGAACTTTTATACGAGCCCATAAACAAAAATTAACAAGACTAAGATCCGGAAAACTAGATGGCTAAAGCCAAGGTCCATTAGGGCCGAGCCATTGATCTTCCAAAATATTTATTTTTTCCGGGACCCGTACAGGAGACCCATCCATCTAAAACCAACACTGACGAAACGTATTATGTAGTAGGTTATTTATTAATATAGAAACCACCACGCTTAATATAAGTTTTCGTTGTAGATTTTATACCCAATCTGATCGTCTGTGACACATTCAAAAACATGTGAAACTAAAACTATAACGAAAATTTGTTTCTCGTACGACATGTGGATGTTGTTGTGAGAGTTTCCTGTATTTACCCGCTACTAAATGAACGCCTGTTCGTGAGAAGATCGGGATCCCCTTGAACCCGTAGGCGAAAGGACTGAACCGAAATACCTAATTGCAAAGTTTTGGCGAATATTGAGCTGTTGGGATACGCATGAAAGTAGCCCATTATTTTATCATCTTCTTCTCCTGTGACAGGTTACCTATAGAATTAACTCCAAATCAAATTCAATGGTCTGAATTTAGATTTATTCATTCCTGGTAAGTGTGGAAGTCTCGTTAAAGAGACGACACGTTCTTTCTTATATCTGCTGATATTCACCATGAATATAAAATATACTTTGCGCTGTATTCGAATAAGTATTTATTATATTATATTATATATTCGATATATATCGATATTCTTGACTATTCGAGAACCAAGTATCCTTCGACAGATTTTGTCAGAACTAAATGACAATTGCTATCTTTCCAAGGCCAAATGTCGTAAAATTTTAATACATACAAATAATTGCTTACAACTCTTAAACTATAGAAGACAGCATTAACTCCATCGTGGCAATAATCTTTAAATGATTTCCTCGTTTGGCAGAAGTTGATGAAAGTAACGAACTGAATGAAATAAGCTACATGAGCGGTTTCTGCCTTTAAAACATTGCTGCAATATAATTATCGCGTTTCCATTGTTGGGGTGTTAAATTAGCCTCCAAAAATAACTTCATGCAAGTGGCAGACGTTGCTCCTGCTGTGTTTAGAAACAATTTTCTTCTAGTATAAAAAAATAAAATCATTTCATCCCTCAGGAGATTGCGTTAATTATTAGAATTATATTATGAAGGACAAGAAATGTTGTTTCTGCCATCTAGTTAGCGTTGTATTAAAAAGCTGCAATATTGTAAGTTAGTTAAAAAAGTAATTAAACATGTAATCATTTCATCGTGTCTGCTTGTAAACCTAATGGTTTAATAATCATAAAAAACATAGAAATAAAGAAGGCAAACAATTTCAACACCGATCTCTAAAAGCAAACGTTTTGTAAAATTCGCTATCAAAGAATTTCCCGATTCAGCAAATATACGGATTAAAAGATATCTTCATAAAAATTCAATCGAAGGGACTGAGGGTGGACCTTTAACAAAGATTCATGCCATAAACTTTCACAAGCGTAAATTTCCTTCAGACCAATGTCTTTAAAAATCTAGCGCTTTAGTAATATAATAGATTATAACCACAACGTAATATATTTACTAAATTTCAAAAATATCAATGTTACACCGAAACTTCAGTTCTCAGTTAAGAAAAACATATTTCATCATTTTTGGAAAACCATTCCTTAAGAGGCTAAATTGGGGGTGGACAAATTTGCATGAGCATGTTCCGAAATTCGATTTGTGCTTCTAACCAGAAGCATCTTAATTTCATCCTTCCAAATTAAGAAATTACGACACACTCAAACGAACTTGCTCTATTTTACACCGTTAAGAGCTAAATTTCCAAAAATCATTGCTTGCCTACACACAAAAGGAAGTACTGCCCAACTTACCTGTTTATAACTTCTCAGGGATCTGTGTTGATAAACCAATCAATCAAGGCTCTCTTTATAAAATTAGTTTTTATAATTTCAGATAAAGAGTCCACCATGTATAAAACAAGAGGTAGTGAAGATGAAAATTTGGAAGGACATTTTTATGTGGAATAAATAAACAATGTAAAAAATTTAAAACCGAATAGAGAATCCCTATATTTGGTTTTGGAATTATGTTTTCAATCAGAAACCTTAACAAACAATGAAATGATTTAGTATAAAATAATTGAGATAATTATAGACTTTCGCGAAATAGCAGAAACTGAAGACTGGGTTTACTTGAATATAATTTTGCGTTATGGAAGATTTGTTTCTGAATAGTTTTTATTTGCAACCATTTTTTTAAGTTGCTCACGGAAGTAATTATTTCCCACCCATAGGTGAACCAGGTGAACACTCATGTAAAATTTTAACAAATGTGTTGGGTCATCCGACTTTTGATTGAACTAAAACTAAAACAAAAAATAACCTAAATAAAAATCTTTTATGTGTATGTAAGTTTTTCAAGTTATTTATTGGAGTATATTCATTTTTGACATGTGTAATTATTTTTTAAATTTCATTTCTGGATTAATGTTTATGATGTTTTTATAATTTATCGCAATACTTGTGCTGTAATTTATTAAACATTACAAATTAAACATGACGGAATAACGACTGCCTAGCTAGAGAAGTTATATGGTTTATTTTTAAAAGTTTTCAGCGTTTAAATTTAATTTTAACAAAATACATAAGACAAAATAAGTATTTTTATGAAATTGTTGATTAACAGGTAGCTTTGAAATCTATGTTAGTGCTTTTTAACATAACCGTTTTGCTAATTTAACCGTCACCATATGCATTAATAGTCTGTAGGGCCCTTTGAAAACTGCAATTATTCTGCCGAATGAACATTCCAACTCATTTATTTCAACGTTATATCAATGACAGGTTTTCAACGTTTCACTATGATTTGCTTCATCTCCTAGAATAAGTCCAGTTTATGAAAAGGCTGATAAAACCCGTTTTGACAATTGCAGACCAATATCTATTACATCGAATTTCGTTAAAATCTTTAAAAGCATTATTTGTCCTAGTTTACTTAATAGCATCATGCGTATCACTACCTTACGTATCACTACTCAGCATGATTTTACTCGAGGGAGGTTTGGATGGACATAAATCGTTTGAGTTCTGTTCATCACCTGGTATACCTCCAGGGTTGCATTTAGGACCCCTTCTTTTTGTCTTTTTTGATAACATCTTTATGTTGTCTTGTTTTAGCTTATGTCGATGATACGAAAATATCAACCAATCAGATATTGGAATAATATCCTACACTTGCAATATAATTACCAACTGGTATTTATCCTTTAAGCTGAAGTTAAATGTTAATACGTGTTTGTTCATCTCTTACACCAGAAAAGTTAACTACATTGATTCAACATACTCGATACGTCATTCTGCTCTTAAAAGGACTAAGTATGAGAGACCTGGGTGTGCTATTTCATTCTCGGCTGAATTTTTTCTCGCGATACAACTCAATTATATTTTTCTGCTTCTAAAATATCCTATCTAATATAAGTTACCTTTTTTCATGTTATGTAAAAAAAAACGTCTGTGTGAAATGTGAACGTCTCCCTTCCACACATTTGTAACCTCTACAAAAATACAGCACAACACATATACACGTATCAAAAGCAGGCATTTGCAACTTTGCAAAATTAATTAAAAAAAAAAGTCGGCGCTATCTAAGCTCGGCTCTTGTTTAAACCACACAGATAACATATTACTATCAACGACGATGAAATTATACACCGAAATTGCCACCAGCTTCCTAACTATATAGGGACACCTACTGTACGTCGATGACGACTGCGTTTCTGCTACGTATATACAGAGCGTTCTATTAAGAATCTATTTGTTTGAATTGAATATTCACAAATTGAGTTTTAAATTCTGAATACTGCATAAGTGATATACTAAATGTTTCATTATTTGCAGAAAGTGTTAAGTTTCCACTCTCTCTTCATTCAGTTGGATTTCCGATATGAAACTTTTTACATTGTAAAAGGGAAAAGATACTCAAGAATTGAAATAACTCAAAACAGAGGGCACCTTAATATAAATCATTCCGTAACAGTCCATGGAATCGAAAAAACAATAAAAGGTTAGCCAGAAGTAACAGGAGTTTAAAAATGATTTATTATAATAGAGCCAACGTTATTTATCTATTGCCTGCTACAAATTTTCAGAACTAGACTGAAATACTAATTGCGAAAACTTTTAATGAACATATATACACTTGATTAATTTTACATTAAATATAAAGGGTTTTATATCAGCAAATTTTCAGAGGTGGGCATCGGTATACACAGATTACAGGTTCGATGATGTTTTTCAGATTTGGCATGTTGGCACCGATGCTCGTGCAGATGGAAAGGCAGATCGATAGGGAGATAGCGGCGGATCAGCGTGCGCTCGGCCAGCATAACGGCGACGAAAACGACAACGGCCTAGACGACGATAGCGACAGCGAAATGGAGGACGAACAGCTGATGCTCACATACGGCCCGCTACCGCAGATCGTCACCAACGATCTCAAGAGCTTAGACGAAATGGTAAGTGATCGTTTTTGTTGCCGGCCGACGCGACGTCGCGTGACCTATTCCCACGTTCCGGACGAATATCCGGAATTTCGCTCGAGAATTTAACGCATCCTAGCACTAAACAAAACCGTCTAGAGTGCTGTTGTTAGACTGATTGTAACGGATGCTCATCCTTCTATTAAAACTGGCACCTTTCGAAATGGTACGCTTCAATTTATAGATGCGTAAACACAGAATGTTCGCAGTACGTTTAAGAAAAGAGGTCATAAACATTCAGCCACTAGAGATTAGCTTACTATCTGTTTAAACAATTTCCACCAAGACATTTTAAATAATATTTATTGTCTTTTATTTGAGTTTAAAAGTTGTTTCTGTTCATTTCTCTGCTTAGGTAGGTAGCTTAGGTAGGTAGATACGTAAGCAACCCCCTATTGCTTACGTATTTTCGTAAATTCAGCTTTGCTATCTAATAATGATAACGGGGTCTGCGGAGTAGTATGACAAACAACATTAAAATATCGGTACACTCCGCACATAAATTAATCAATTAGTTCGGGACAGCTGTTTCGAGGATCTCCGTTATCAATCGTATGACCGAATGACGTAAGAAGAAAAACTTTAATTCTATCATGCCTGCTCTATCTCTGCGTTTGCCGCCTATACGCGCCTAATGATCTCTTATCATTGCAGCACGGAACGTAGAACATGTGCCCACTTTACCCTAATAAATCAAGCGTAAGCGTCTAATTCCCGCAGCGAAGATACGTTCTTAATCAATTTGAAGTTGTCTAATTTAATATTATAGCCGGTTTCGTTTATGTGTTGTGCTAAGCTTGATCCTTCTATCCTCTCGTATCTGTTTCACCTAATATGCTCATTAAATCTGATGCCTATTACTCTTTTCGTTTGGCCAATGTAGGCTTTACTTCAGTCGCTACACGCAATTTTATAAATTCCCTTCATGTTTGGTTTATTTTTCGGATTGCCTAGAAGGTTCTTGAGTGTATTTCGCGAAACTGAAACATATATTCATATCTTAACCCCTAAAAAGTTTACTTTTTGGGGTTAACACCTTTTGACGTGCCGTGAAAAGGAAGATTCACGACACGTTGCAGGTTTCTGTCTTGATTAAGGTTTAGTGTTGGTTGCCTTACTATCTAATGAACAATACCATTTCTGTATAAGTAACGTATATAAATGCAATACATGTTCTAGATGTGCTAGTACTTCTAAAGTTAGCAAGAACAACAAATTATGAGTGAATATACAGAACATTAAAAAGGAAGTGTCGCGAACCTAGAGCGGGGTTGTATAGCCCATAATATGCAGAAAATCATTAATGCGCATCCCTCCATTTCACAGCAACCACGACATCTCCGCCACATGAACCCTAGAACGTTTTCGAAAATTCCTGCGTCGAAGTGATTTACAGGCATGGCGTACACAAAAATTTTCAAGTATCCCCAAAGAAAGCAATTAGTCAGACGATCTTGCAGGTCCGCTCCTTCCTATCCAGCCTTGTACAAAGGTTTCGTGCAAATGCCCCCTAACAACAATCCAAAGATGTGCCGAAGTACCATTTTACCGAACCACCATCGTGCTGAAATCACATTTGTTGTCTTTGGTTCAAAATCTAAAAAATCACCCATCGCGTTCTGCAGAAAGTTTACCTTAGCAGCTTCTGTTAATTGATTTGATAAAATAACCCAAACCTAGTACCTAGTCGCCCAAAATACCCACTAACATTTTCAGTGAAAGACGTGCCTGATGCCCGGATTCAATAATGGAATGGGGATGTTCGTTTCGAGTAGCGAGAAGATTTAAAATCTATTATGCAATGCACAATGCTGTTTAAAATGTAAGATGGAGGGTAAGTGAGCGGGGAGGGAGGGTGGTAACGCCATTTGGAAGTGTGTATGTTGGGTACAAATAGTTCGCACGCAGCTGGCCAGCCCTGTTGACCTCATCAGTAAAAGAATATTAGAAACAAATTTAGGGTATTCAACACAATTGCGTAAAAAACAGCAACAAAATACCCAAACGTGCTTGATGATAAGCTAAATTTATGGTATACACTCGTTGTACATGGAAGGAGTAAAGCTGTTGCTCGTGAAAGATTCCCCAAACAAGGGAGCAGTAAGTTCTATGTCGACTCCGCAAATTCCTTTTCGGATTTAGGTCTATCCGTGCTAAAACTGTCTCTGCTGTCTCCGTGATCTCTCGGAATCCTGGTACAACTTCTCAATTTAGCTGCTATCACGCAAATTTTGGTACAACCTTACAAAATATGAACTAAAAAGATAAGCCTCAAGATAAAGACCTCACGCTTCTCTGCTATTCCCGTCGGTATAACTATACATGCAATGGATGCCAGCTAATTCAATATGAAAGTAAACAGGCTGAGTAACACTAAAATTGTGCATTCACCACTGAATAGCGGTTACAAACGCACAAAATGGAAGAATCTTCCGTAACTACGAAACCGTCCATTTGCATACTCTTCATTAACAAACAGTGTTCATTAACACTTTTCCGCATATTTTGCCTCTCAAGATTTGTTCCCGTTTCTTCAACACCCTGTATACTCTGAGTGTTATAGAATATGGACACGTGATAGTAAAATGAAGAAATGCACAATACAAGTGACGATGCCGTGGCTCAGTTACAAATTTCTTTTAAGTCAATGTCATAAATTCTTAGTGTTGTTCACGCGGATTTGATAATGATAACATTTAGTTGTTCCTCTTACCAACTATGTCTAAGAATGAACGTTGATCACTGAAAAGAACATACGGCAAAACCCAGAAGAAGATTCTGCGAAATTTCGAAGCTGAGATTTTCTAAAGAATACTACAGCCCCATTGTAGACCTCGTAATACTTAATTTGAAGCTGTTATTGTACTTACCTTAAATATAAGATGATTTCAAATATATTAATAAATTCCAAATTATAAATAGAAAAATGTGATGGTGTATGAGTTGGTGTATATTAATTAAATTTCATGCCATGGAGTTATTTGCTAGTTATTTAATCTTCGCTGGCAGTTCAACTTCACCATGCATACCATAGACAAAACATAAATAATGGTTTTATTAACATAAATAATTTATATGACGTGCATTTTAAACACGATGTACCGGATGGATGGGATATTGTCCTTGCCGAGTAACAATTTAAAAATAACATCAAAACATTGTAAAGTTCCTACGTTATTGTTTAACTAATAAACTATACTTAGTTCCTTATCTGAATTATAGTCTCGCTGATACGTATTCTTCATTTTAAAAGGAAATGAACATCAATGTTACGGTTTACAGCCGGTTCAGCGCATTTGAGTTTACCTGTAGTTGTCATCTTTGTAAGGCTTGGCAAAAATACATGAAGTGTACATAGAAAGTCAAATGGTTAGCCCAACCTTTAACCAAACAAAACTTCATTTGGAATTATTTTGATATTTTCCTACGTTTTGATTTCCTATCCGCATATTTGAGCATTTTTATTACGTCACCAGTGTTGCCAAATTTAGTGGAATAAAGTATTATTCAATCAACTATCTGTTAATTTTTAAATGCGTTTAGGCACGCTTGATGTACTGATTTTTTTTTAATTTACCTGCATACATATTTGAAAAGAAAAAGCAAATTGGTAGCAATATGGTAGCCATTTAAAATGAAAAGTCAGTATTTTGGAAACATTCATCTTGAATTTCATTTCAAGAAAATATTCGTTGCCACTCAAAATTACACAAATCTACCAACTGAAACAAATCTGTTAAAGTTAAATGTGTTCCGGATTCGGACCGTGTCATGGTTAAACGAAAATTCAACGTTTCGCCCACAGTCATATGGGGCTTCTTCAGGAGAAGGAAAGCTGATAGGCCATAGGTAGCAATGTGTAAACCACGCTAGAGCGAAAGTAATTGAGCAGGAAGCAGTTGATCACGGTAACTCAGCATGTGAACCATGCCAGACGCGGAAACTAACTGTGGGGATACGAGGAGACCGGCACGCTTTTATGCCTGGGGTGGGCTTGTCGCTGACGTAACTCCGCTGGTCACTTAGGTCAATCCGTTTATCGAAAACCCACACACACTGATAGGTGTCTCAATGCCACCTCACATCATCACTGGGCGCAAGTTCTCAGTTATCAACTTCTTGGTTTACCGAGCAGTGACAGTCTCTGAACTCAACAATCTTCCCACCGAGCCGAATCATGTATGAAAGATTCTCCTCAGTGGTTTTCATACTAAGGGTATCAACAGAAGCAC
>CACRWH010006366.1:0-21583 GCA_902655005.2 Marronus borbonicus
AATGCACCACCAAAAAATGTTTGCAAAACAATGTTTATTAGCGTAAGTGAAAGACAATTCAACAAAAGAAAAATAAACAAATAAAAATTTAATATTTAGTAACGAGTAGAACCACCTCTTTTTTGAAATTTCAGTAATCCGACTACGCATTGAGTTAATTAAGGTAGATTTCATTTCTTGGGGTGTTCCCTGCCAAGTTGTATTGACTTGGTGCCATAACTTGTCTCGGTTGTGCTCTACTGGCGTAATCCTGTATTAACTGGCAGCTGTTTTGGTGCCATGAATTAATACTAATGATGATCTGGAAACAGAAGTGATAGCTCCCTCGACGCAAGTGAATCCTACCGTCATGGTGCCGTAAAGAAAATTCATCACTAAACGCTATTGAATTTCATTCATCCCGCCACTGTTGCCGTTTCGAGCACAATTTAAGGGCGGCACATTTTTAATTGCAGCCAGTGTAGATTATGAACAGATTAAAAGAAACGTGTAAAATAATTCATATTGGTACTGTCCTCTTCAAATATATTTCGCGTTTTAATTTTGTAACACTCTAATATTTGAAGATTTTTATATATTCGTCATAAGATTAATGATATAGATGTTTCTCCTATTGGACAAACACATTGGCATATTGTGAACGGAAAAGGTACTTTATCTGAGATGAAAATAGTTTTTGCTTGACTGTAAAGGTTTATTTGATTTAAAACAATCGGAACCAAATTAAAAATAAGTTTCAGTTCAAGGTTAAGAATATTTATCGACATAGGATATTGCGTAACAAGCTTTTAGTGATCCTTCAATTTTTTTAGTATAAAATTCTAAGTGAATTTTTTCAAAAATAGCAAGAAACTGGACGTTAATTTGTTTTTTTCGTTCTACCATTTCTGTCATTTCTCTTGTTTGACGAAAATATTAAATATTGTGAATTATAAACATTTTAGAATTGTCGACAACAATCCACGTTTTACATTAATAACATAAAATTTCATACTCATTGTGTATATGCATGCGTTATAATAATTTAAGTACCTTATGGATGACAAAATATTTACTACTATGTAAACAGATAGGACCTTGATCATTGAGCATACTTTTATGGTAACATGAGAGCGTGCTAGGTCAAATGTAGGTGAGATTGTTCTTCATTCGGGAAAAAATCTCTCCGTTCGTGGCCGTCGTTTATCCGAGGTAAAACGCAAATTACTCCGAGTCGTTTCGTTTCTCCGTGTAATTCGAATGATTACCAGAGTTGTGACTATAAATGCATATACTATTTATATATACATATATATATTTTGTGATATTTTCCTACGGACTAGAAGAGTTACAGACTCGTGACGATTAATCGCACGATTCACATTGTATTCATATGTTTATCTAGTAAGTCGTCCAATAAGTGCATTCCTGAATCGCTAATAATTCCGTCAGTTAAGGTTGGCTTAGAACGTGATAATTGGACTATTTCTCGATGCTTTTCGCTAAAAGTTGTTTTTGTGGTAAGAATAATATGTATTGTGAACTACAGTTTACCTATGAGTTTACCGTTTATATAATTATGTATAATATTGTACTTGGTAATTTTGTTTCAATGTTTGCCTGTACATTGTGCCTATACAGCGTGTCTACCGAGAGAAGATAATTCCTCTCTGGGCAAGCTTTCAAATAAGAAATGTTTGGATACAATTCCTGCGGAATACAAAATTATTTTCAAGTAACAGAATGTCTAGTTGCCGCTACCCACTACACAAGTGTGTTTTTTCAGATGATTTTATCTAATTCATCCATAGGCTGGATCAAAGCACTTATATTTGGTGGCAAAATACATCTTAAAAATAGACCTGTACAATAGGTGGCTGTCATTACATACAATTAGAATTAGATTAGATGCTAACAAACAAATGATTTCTTTGATATATTGCTGTTATTATCATGTCCATTATTTCAACATAACGTTTTTTCTTTAAATATTTGTTGATATACCGAGTCGCCGTGCTCAACTGGTTGCATATCACGCATTCAATTATATGCATTGCCTAGGCATGCATGGTTATAGGATCTGGTTGGCGCCGTTCTTATCAACACCAATAATTCTGAAGCATGTGTATTTGACAACTACGACAATGGTACGATAAGTGCCCGTGCTAGCCCGGAGATGTTCCAGCCTGTTTTAAGTAATCCAATTAGCAGAATTGCGACAAATCCTGTCACTAAGCGGTTCAGTTATCGGCAATTGCGACAGCAAAAGTAAGCCAAACATGCGCCAGATTTGGCCTCCTATGACTTCTTTCTTTCCCGGAAAAATGGCTTGGCGGAAAGAAAGAAGTCATAGGAGGCCAAATCTGGCGCATGTTTGGCTTTGGAACTTTTTCTTCGGTAGGTGGGGTATTTCTCTCTGTAGACTAGCGTCGAATCGGTTCAATAAATCTTCTACTCTTCAAATTGGATTTAGCTCTACGTGGCCCTACACCGTTTGCTTTTTCCCATTTGCACCAGCAGAGGGTTTCTTCGTTCAAAATTTAGTTCATTAAAAATCTTTAAAGGTGGCTTTTCTATTAGATCAGCTGTCACCTCCCAAAAAGAAGCTATTCTCACTTATACCTTAGACCACTTGATATTATCACCTTCCCAACGAACATCCGCACAAAACAATATCTATACATAATGGAGGTGGCTTCTCCATTCGGTCAGTTGGTCAATGACCTACCAAAAATATTTCCAAACAACTAATAAAATTCTGTAAGGATTTCTCAGTTGGTTAGAAATATTTTTGGTAGATCATTGACAAACTGACCGAATGGAGAAGCCACCGCCATTATATATAGATATTGTTTTGTAAGGATGTTCGTTGGGAAGGTGATAATATCAAGGGGTCTAAGGTATAAGTGAGAATAGCTTCTTTACTTTTACCCAGTGAATACGTTTTACGTTAATACCTTGCAAGATCCATTTTGGGCTCCTAATAACGTTAGTGACTAAGTATCAGAGCGGTATTTGCAAGTACTTTCGTATTCTAGAAATTAAAATTTTTCTAAACCAAAAAAGTTCCAACAGTTGATCTATGTTCCGTGTTCCATGTTGGAAGAGCATAATTTTGAGGTATGGATAATTGCAATAACCTAAGTAATACATACCGTGTATATGGCCAGTTTATATTATTAATCTAAATAAATTTGATTCGTAACTACTTACGTACTAACCATATTTGATACGCCCTCGAATTACACGTGTAAGGAATTTAAATTATTTATACGAGACTTCATTACATATTAGCTGTGCTATTCTAGGTAATTGGACTCCTCTACGTTATATTCGAGTAAGTTCCTCATGACGCCCACTCGATTTGTTAGAAGAATTATAACTTCATATTGTGTAGGTGTTTCTATAAAGTGCACGCTTTAGAAAGAAACGTAGCCATTGCTATTGGCAATTAAGTAATCTAAAACTTTCAGAAATTAATTTAACGTATTAAATATCTTTCATATTCCTAAGTTGTTGCAGACTTGAATGCAGACCTAAGCTATAAGATTAAGTTACATTGTGTATTTTTATCACGCTTTTCCTTTAAATGTTACTTCTCTGCTTACATTTAATTAAAAGTGTCCGCATGAGTAGATAGATTAAACCACAAAGCAAACCCATGATTGCTGAAGGCCCCGTGCTTCGTGTGCAAGGTACTGTTTCATTGTTGTTAGTTTGTTAGTCTTTTGATGACATTGAGAAAATTCACGATTTGAATTAATGTCGCTGCGTCAACTCAATATAATTGATTCCTACTAATTTATTGCTATAATAACGCATAGTAATGAAAAACAATTGAAGCACATTTGCTTGCGGATATCATTTATTTTCATTAGATTTTGTAAAAGTGTATAGCAGTTACTGGAACAACTACAGAATAAAAAATATGTTTTATTTATCGAGATGCCATAAATGTTTGAAATAATAACCTAGGCTTCCACGGCCAGAGTCAGTTAAAACTAAACGTGCTTGGTTGATATGTCGAGATGTTTTTGTTAACTTTACAATTTAAAATTTTGAAAATTGTTTTCATATACTTCTCGATTTTTTTCTTGAGTGACTATCTATTTGGGAGATAGAAGCAATTACTGAAAACCTGGCAAAACGTGCTAAAGCCAGCGGATCAAGAAAATATTTGTTTATTAAAAGTGTTTAGAAGTGTGGTCATGTGTTTTTGTTTTGATAGATATGCTTTGGTTTTCCTGAGAATTAACATTTTAACAACATTAGTTGTTGAAGATAGTGCAAGAGTAACGACACTGTTATATCGTCGCCATTGTAACATGTGGCGGATTTGTACAAACATCCTATTTTGCGTTGTAATCTTAAATATACAGTGTAATCGCAAACCGTGCTCCTTCTGCTAATTCTTGAATGACAGGAGTTGGCGTTTCTAGAAAACACACTTCCGTTTTTATCTTTCATATATTTAATTTAGGTGGAGTAGTTAACATTTCATTGAAATTTCTTTGTTTTTTTTCTTTGTTTCTATTCTTTTCTGAAGCGTACACGGATGTACTTGAAAATTTCGCTTACAACGAAACACATGCGTTGTACGAATATGCAAAGCGTGATTATAACTTAAGGATTTTAGAAGTTAACATTCCTTTCGTCTTCCCGCTATGTGTGTGTAACTGATTCTTAAATTCTGAAGCTTTCTCGCTTGTTTGACATATCCGGTGTTGTACATTTATATGGCTTTTTTGGACCTGTTCAAAGAAAGAGTCGATAAACGCTTATTTGGTGGAGGTCTTTTAGGAATTAGTCACTCGACTAATTTACATGTAACACACACCATTTTCCAGGAACTCCTTCCGAATAGCTCATACCAATTTGAAATGCGTATGCATTACCTTACGTAATTCATAGTAAAGACGTTGAAGTGTCCTCGTATCCTACGGTGTTTTACAGTGAGGTATTTCCCGTATATGGTCACCTTTACTACACTTTTTTGTTCATTGGTTACATGTACTTAATGTAACTAGTAAAAGGAATTTTGTTGACGAGAGATTAATTAATAAATAATTAATTACTGTAGAAGTGTTTGTTATTTCATATGAGCGCAAGAAAAATGAATTCTGGCAAGAGTCATTACTTTAATGTTCTAATTTACAACATCGAAAGTAGCCATAATGCGTTCAGAGAACTACTATGTTCACTGGTTGCACGCCAAAATATCTTTTTTACACATATTTTTTTAATATTGTCCTTTTAATGGACAAAAGCAAATATTTGAATAACAATTGAAATCGATTGCATATAATGCATGCATGGCATTAATGATATACAAGAAATGTGGGCGGATGCACCTGGAAAATACGAAGAGGAAAGATTGTTAAAAACAAGAAGGCCGCTTTGTAATCATTACAAAAGAATGCCAGGAAATGGGTATGCAATGGAAATCGCTTAGACAGACTATTGCGTGTTTATAATATAAATTTTTTACTACGAATGCATAGAAATTAATATCAGTAAGCCACTCTCATTGCTTTATGTAATTAAAAATGTGCAAATTATATTTTAAGTTGAAAATAATAATTTCCTCGTTTTATACCATGATATTTGCCAATATTTACATCCTTAGAGCTTAGAAACTTAGAGTATTACTACGTTAATATTTCCCGCGGTATTAACATGCACGGGGAGACTATACGGCGGCAGTTGTGCCACACACAGGTGCCGTTCTAATCGATTCCTTATATTTGAAATATCTAATAAGCGGAAGTTCCGGCACTTTGTTCCAACTGAATGGTCATCCGTTTGTTTCGTATGCAAGACGGGGTCGGGTCCGTCAAGGAAATTATCTTTTCCTCAAGGAAATGTGAATCACTCTATACGATGTACTCCCTTGACACCCATCCGTTGCGATCGTACAGGCTTAAAACGGCGGATCGTGCGTGTGACATTCCTTAAAGTCCGTGATTCACGCGAACTTGATCTCTTTACCACAATGTCCTACAATTTATTACAACCAGTGCGTGTATTTCTTAGCGGTACGAATTGACATCAGTTATATCTTGCACTAACCTATTTTTAAAATTAAGGCGGGGCATTTTGGATGAATGTAATTGGCAGGATAAAGTTACTAAGGCACCTTTTTCTAGATGTTGTTTCGTTTTGTATGTTTAACGTTCTTAAGAACACATTCTATTACTTGAGTTACTCCAACACCAGTTCCTGTCATAGCTTCGTTCTTTTTTGCGCCATATTTGTTTTAACATTTAGCGACGTAAAGTAACCGCGCGACGTGTCCTCGACTGTAAAACTGCGCTTACGTCCCTTGTGATATAAATAACAAATTTACTGCTCAAGTCAATTATTACTTCTTCGATTGGAGGGACCTATGTGTGTTTTATGGGTTACTTAAATTCGTTGCCTTTGGCAGCGGGATGTAATGGAATTTTACGTCCCTGGGGAAATATAGTAGTAGTTCGTTAGCAATAGGTGCCGAGGTATTGCAGACCTCGGCACATACATAAATATTTCCACTGCAGTGTACGCACAGTACTTCCGACTTACTGCCGATATCTGAGCGGAATTTCCTTAACAGCCTCGTTGAATGTATAATTTTACAACCTATAGGAACTTTTTATTACTCGCATGGCATCTATGAATTTGTGTAAGGTGAACAAGGTGTAGAACTGATTTTGCGTTCACGTAATCTTGACAAGCAAATAACATTTAACAGATGTGGTCATAATGTGTTAAATATTTTGCAACATGCTATATTATTAAATAATAATATTACAGGGTTTTAGTCAAGTTGTTTTAGGCTCGAGATAGCGTAACGTCTTAGACGTCTCTTTCCCCGTAATATAAAAAATTGTTATAGTTACAGTAGTTAATCTAGCAGCAATAAAATCGCAGTTCGAAATAGACCTTAAAAAAATGAAATCTATCTTATCATATTTCCTCCAGCGCGACGGTGCATTGTAATTTTTAATGTACGCTATAAACTTTTTCGGTATTTTGTCTATTTAATAAAAAAAAATATTGTCATTGTCCCAATTGACAGACAAGCAATACAGAAGCATGTATGTTGTAAAACATTTAGTAGTGAAGAGGGGCTTTTTTTGCACGTTCATGTTATTGAACGATAACTGAACGTGATTAATATCTGACTTGGGAAAATCCAGTTTAATCTTAGCTTGTAACTGTTTAATAAACAATTTAAAGTTATAGTGTGTAATTGTGTGGGCATAAATTCATACGTAAACGTAACAAGTATTACATATACTGGAAGCAATTGTTATTTGTTAGGAAATTAATAAAATCGCTATTGCATTTTATTTATTGTTTTCTATTTATTGGGAATTACCTAGCAATTACGTTGCAATTTATTGTGTGCGTGTTTGTTGAGGTTGAAGTAATGAACTTTCTTGTTAGCGGTATAGATTGGATGATTGGCTATTATCCTTTAAAATACATGTATGTTTACTAAAATTCCTTTAATTTTAATACTGGTAGTATTAGAAAACCAACAAGCGCTAGAGTGGAAGATTTTTACACTCCCCGACAAAAACTTAGACGCGGTAAGATGTTTTACGGGTTTTAAGGGTTACAACATTTCTTTGCGAAACTAGCAAGATATCTAATTAAGTTTTTATTCATAAAAGTAAAATAAACTTAAAAATATCTCCTCTAGTAATATATGACCTAAATAATAAATTATTACTCCAATGTTTAAATAATTTCTGCGACAAAAATTTAGACGCTCTGTTGCAAATGTAAAACAAAAATAAACAAATGAGTGATCAGTAATGCGTAGATCCTCCATTGTTTTTAATCACTTCCAATAGATTATTAATAGATTTATATAAATTTAACACATAATTTTGAGAGATATTCTGCCATTCAGTCACTATTGAAGTTATCAGTTCCTGTACCGTGAAGTATTGACGGCCTCCGCCATAAACGCAACGTGCCAATTCACCCCACATGTTCTCAATAATGTTTAAGTCTGGCGACCGTGCCGGCCAAAAGTAAAGTTTTAATCTTTTTCTCTTTAAACCATTCAGTAATGGTTTTTGCTTTGAATTGGCGCGTTATCTTACTGAAAAACAAAATTGCGCCCGGCCCATTCGTTTCCAAAACGTAGAAGATTGTCAGGCAATAAGTCTTTATACGTCACAGATGTAATTTTGTTTGTGCAAAACACTATCTCACTTTTATCGCGCAATCCAATCGCTGCCCATATCATCACAGATCCACCCCCTAATTGTCTGGTCATTTTCACTTTTGGTTGCTTTCTCAGATCATGATAATAATGCGAGTACCCAATCGGTCCGTCCAAATTACAACATTTCTCATCGGAAAATATAACTTTTTCCCATTGTTTCTTCCAGGATACGTGTTCTTCAGCAAATCTCAACCTGGCTTCTTTGTGTTTCGCCGAAAGTGGCGGTTTTCTCAACATTTTCTTCCGTGATATTACTGGTGACGCCTTTAAAATCCTTTGAACATTACGCACGTGCGTTTGTACCCCCGCCTGTTCTGCAATGACTCTCGGCGACACAGAAGAATTGGATGCACACCGCAATATCATGCGTTTATCCCGCTCAGTTACAGCTTTCGGTCGCCCCTGGCCTTTTGGTTTGCCGTAATTTTCCGGATCTTTTAGGAAATTTCTAACGGAATGATCGCTTCTTCGTAACCGACGGGCAATTTCCTTCTTACTAACACCATCCTGGTGCCAGCCTAGAACTTTACCCCTTTCTATCAAGGATAATTGCTTTTTTCTACCCATATTGCAAACACTTTATAAAATATAATTTCTCGTGGTGAAACGTGTACACTTTACCAGCACAACCGCTGCATATAAAGAGAAGTATCAAATTAGAACATTTTTGCTTATATTAATGTAATAAATGCGCAGGGTCTAAATTTTTGTCGCATTTAAAATTCCTATTTTGATCTGGGAAAATCTCAATTCCGCCTCATAAAGCAATAAATACCCCGAAATATCTATAAATGGACTATTTATGTAACAAGTATTAATAACCCTCATTTACATTTTATATAATGTCTTTAAACTTTGTTTCGTAAATAGAAACGATACCGCGTCTATGTTTTTGTCGGGTAGTGTATGTATCTGACTTTTTAACTCGAAATCAAGGGAGCATTTGGACTATTTACAATAACGTCAAAATTTTTTATTAACGCTATAAGTGACTTAAAAATAAATGAAAATCGGAATGAAGATCGTATGAGTTTTTTTTGTGCATTATTTTCACGTGTACAACACTCGCCCGGAGTTTGGTTCGTTCCTCCCGATTCACCTTGCATTCAACAAGTCGTTTTATAAATTAGATGGATCATGTGCTGCAAAAGCCTACATAGCGCTGGGCGTCTTCAAAAAGCTACATGCTGTACATCACGTTCACACATAGATTCTTGTTGCGTCATTATAAATTGTTATTTAAATTCAATATAATTCCGACGTGAAGTTATATATAAAATATTCGAAGATTGTTTTGGTAAACGTGTGTATTAGTCACGCTAAATAAATTTTTGTCCAGAATTGTGTAGTTAATTTGATTTATTAACGCATGTTTTGCGGTGTATTAAGTACGTCGTCGATGCAAATTCGGTTTGTTAAATAAGGAAAACAATTTCCAAACAATTTTTACTTTGTATTTTTTGCACTTCGATGTCTGTGATGTATATCGGAGAATATCTTCCAAATTTGGAAGTAAATACATATGTGGATAAAAGCTTGAATAGTTTATGCACATTTATGTAAAATAGTAATTGCATTTTCAAAAAACAATCTTTTTAGTTTGTTATGTAAATAGTACAATGTAATATTGTTAATGTCGATAAATAAACGGCGTGTGGAATAATTTGTGCAAACAGCAAGTAAAATTGACTGCTTTGCATGCGTATGCTAATTGGACGTTGTTATAAATTAACTAATCATTTAGTGGTGTGTTCATGAATATGTATGTTTGCGGAATCTCCGGTAAACAGCTTAATGTTGCAGTAAATCGTGGGCTGATGTAACTGCAATGAAACAATAGTATGAAGATAGAGGATATCATTTGCATTCATTAAAGAAACGGGATAACGATTATGTATTAGTACCGTTCGGGATATAACAGATACCTATGATTTTTTATTCTAAATCGAGTACAAGCAGATGCGCGCACAAATTCAATACAAATTTAACGAATTGCAATTGGCCACATTTGTACAAACAGTTGCGTGTACGTCTGCTCTGGTGATGTACAATTTGTCAAAGGTTATTGGTTTGAATTAACGTTCTGTTGTTATGGACAACGGGAATGTGAATCACTTAGACCGCGACAGACTCACTATGCTTGGAGAGCCCTTTGTGCCGTCAACCAACCCGCTGTCTTGGCATAGTCTTGACAGAATCCATATGATATTTGTCTTCCAGACTAAATAGAGCTTTTTGGCATTCTAGCAACACATTTGACGTTATTGGAAAGTTGATGCATCTGTTTCTGCGTTAGCATGATGGTAGATCGTTTATTTCTTCGTTAGGTGGGGTCTTTTTCTCTTTACTTCGGCATCAAATCAGTCCAAGATATTGGCATAGTAGTGTCTGGCGATTGGCCGTCCCTTCTTCAAATAATTAATAGGATTATTCCTTGCGAATCCCAACAATCGTCGCCATAAATTTTCCGGATAATGGAACTTTCTTCTTCACCTTCTTTGGGGCACGTTCGCTGGGAAAAACCCATTTTGTCGACTGACGTTTGGCTTCTGGCGTGTAGTGATGCATCCATGTCTCATCGATATCATCATTTAACACCGCGGAAGTTTACTCCTATTGCGTTTAAACATGTTTCAACATTGCTTTGAAATTATCGCGCAATTCCGTTATTTACCATATTAGCAATCTTTCTAACCTTCTCTCGACGGCCTGCTAACACAATATCATTAACTTTATTGATCATTCCACCACCTTCACCTCAATGGGGCTCCTCATCAAAAAATTCATTAAACTAGTATCCGATGGTAGTCATCAAAGGTATAAATTGCATACAACTTCTCTTTGATTTCTGCATATGTTTCCATATCCAAAAAAAAGGTATCGACTTAGTGACCGCTATTGTTTTTTTCGATGATTTCACAAATACATAAACTTACTCACTTTCAACAGCTCTCAAAACGGCACTACTCCATAAATCTGCCCGAAATTTTGACAAACGTTGACTAAAGAATGGTACTTACAGTCATAACGCAGGTTTTTATACAAAGGGCCATCTGTCTCCAAACACGAGTGCTTCCCATACCATCCCTGTATATTAGCTTATACATACTCAAGTGCTGCTACCGCTGTATTCTTTGCGACAATTAATTATTTCGAATGGCCGTAATAGAGTCGATGACGACTCAAAAATAGATCTTTTCAAACTTTCTCGACGTTTTTGTCGTATACGACAAATATGAATAGAGATTCGAAAAGATTTCTGCTTGGAAAACGTCCTTAGCGGTCGTGATTCTTTCAAGTGAAGCTCCTTTGAGGGTATTGCACCAGTTCTTTTGGAAACTGTCCTCATCGTTGGCGGGCTGGTGGTATGTCAGGGATTTGTAGCTTTTATCAAAGACGGCAAAAGGCAGAATGTTGACCGTCTTAGTCTCCAGGGTCGGGAATCTATTGCAAGCGTTCTCTCAGAGTTTACGGTGTAATCCACTAGAGCTTGCGGCGCCGTCCTTCTTTATACCATTACATAGCAAAGGAATAAATTACATTTTAACCTTCTCGAATAGAACTGTTGATAGCAAACGATGAATTTTCACTCTTTCTTGAAATGTTCGTATACGAATAATTGTATATTGAAGTATTATAAGGAGATATTTATGAAATAACAATTCTAGAATAGAAAGGGACTTGTCAAAGGTATCATGCGTGCGTATGTCTCATTTTTATGACTAATATTTACGTAATGTTTCGTGCTCTGTATTTTTCATTAGATCGTAATCATTTGAAATTTAATTACTAATTATACATTTATGAAATGGAAAATCAAGTGATTTGTGGAATTATAAACATTTTGATTGTTTCAAATTATAACCATTTGTACTACTAGAAGTAATAAATGTCGAATTTGTATGTATTAAATTTAATTTTTGAGATGTTATAAAATATATACACGTCCATATCCATATATGGGCCCTCTCAACCTTTTGAAATTGTAAAATTACTCCTATTATGTAAATAGCACGAAACTAACATTTTCCAACTAACATATAGATGTTAGAGTATTTTTTAAAAATATTTTCGTTTATACAATGATCGATAAATAGCGAACCAGGCAGCGGTTTTAGGGATAAGGCTCCTAAATACGAATTATTTATATAATCGATTAAGATGGTATACAATTGTATTTAAAATGGTTCAACCGAAATTGTTTCGTAGGCGAGAATATTTTAAATTAATAGGTCCGATGCTGTAACTGCCCATTCCAAAATTTCAGCGTTCCATTCATCATCCTATCATTACAACTTCTAGCTAACGAGTTTCGTGAAATACCTTAACATAACTTTGGTACCACATTCCTGAGATTTGAAGCAAATAATACCCAACTGACCAGTTTCATAATGCAGTAAAAGGAAGCATTAAATTTAATTCTCCGTTAAAATTGATATTTGGCTTTCAAAATTTCCCATTAATACTTAAGACTTAATTTTAATGACACCAACGCCTAGTTAAAAATTAAAAAAAATAAATTAATCATCTGTTAGGGATGCAATTTTTCCTTTGTTTCTAGATTAAATAGTTTCGCTATGCAATCTGCTAATCTACCAATATTTCATCGCATATTTACACATCCCGTATAACGATTTTCTGAAGCGCCGTGCCGCATATAAATTCGTCTGTTCGAGATATAGTCGTTAAGGATGTTTTGTTTTTCTTCGGTATGTGCGGTTTTTTTTTTGTAGTATCTGCAATTCTGAGTTTATTTTAGTTCTGGAAACAACAGCAACTGTTCAGTCTCCTGTCCGCAATACACCGTGTAACTTTTTGGTTGTCATCTGTTTGATTTGAAACATTCTACTTCGACATGCAACAAATCTATTTCTAGATTGAAAGAAAACGGATGGACTCAGAACGACTGGTAAGCGAAGTTTAACCTCCATAAAATAAAAAGATAGAAGCAATTACTTTTGATACATATCACTAAAAATAGATATATGCTAATATTTGATGATTTTTTTTTAATTACAGCGGTTGTTCATTAAATTAAGACCACTTTAATTCCGCATGTAGAAAATTATTTTTCGGTACTAACTATTAAAATAAATGACTTTTTGAGTCGACATCAGTTTTAATAGGTTTATCGCACGGAGTATTGTCATGCATAAACGTATATGAGCTGTTGGTTTTATCTAACCTTTCAACATATGCTAATAAATAATCTTCTAAGCCATTTCGGTATTGTTTTTGGTCGGTCTTGAGGGTCTTCAGCAACGCAGGTTGCTGGAAGAGTGGCGAAAGTACACTTCTGGCCCGGGAATATTTTTTTAAAGTAAATTCATCAATGTTATAAAAAGGATTCGTTCCTAGGAAGACTCAGTGGCCTAGTGGTGTAGCGCTTGTCCGGCGAACGGGAGCGGTAGGTTCGGGAATATCAATATGCTTATTAGGCTATTCATTATTAGCGTTATTTCTTTGGCTACTTTGCCTTCAGGTAACTTTCATACTTGATGGGAAGTAATAAAACGAAATAACCTTCTAGTTTAAAAAAATTACTAACATTCATGAAATATGTCTCGATGGTGACCCGCGCAGATTAAAGACCATGATTATATCTGCTGGGTTGTTGTTGTTATGTTATACAAGCGGATATAGACATTAACATTTATTTATTATTATTAAAAAAAAAACAACAAACAGAAAAAAACTTGGCATCTATCTACATTATGTTTACTACTGCTCAATTAGAATCACACGGCTGATCGCATAACCCGCGCGCTATTATTATAACAAGTAAATAACAATGCCATTTCCATTTCAGTTATGTTTAACCGCATAGCTGAAACACTTTGCGGAATAATTAAGTGCGGAATGACGCACGACCGTGCAAAATGGATCTGCGAACGATTATTGTATTAAAAGATTGTTTCAATAGCGGCCAGAGTCCATCAATAGTCGCCTATTATTAAAAACAATTTGAGTCTCGCGATTCCGAGCTTCCTAAAAGGAACAGGAAATCGTGTAATTAAGCGTTTTATGTGTCTCTCTCGTCGCGTCTCGTCTGTCCTGCGTATAATGATGACGAAGATATCCTCATGTATACTAACAGCCGGTGACCCGCCGACGCGAGTCAAAAAGGTGATAGAATCGAAGCCGCGAGTCCAGTATCCGACAACCCTTGGTAGTATTCTGATGGTCTTTGTGAGCTCGTATAGCTTCTAACTTTTTCGATACGTGTCGATTAGTGTTGCTTAGCGAGAGTCAAATGTTGCTGTTTTTGTAATAAATTCAATTACATAGGTCCCGCTAATGAGATGAACTAACAGAAATTTAAGAAAAATAAGCGTCGTGCTGGTTATTTGTGCGCAACTACATCGTTTTCGCGTAGGTACTAATTTTTCGGCTCTTCTATTCGGTTTTCGCTTGCCGGCAATTTGGTTGAATATTTTGGACATACCGCATTCCGAAGCGGCTGATGTTGGGCGCGCGTAAGGCACCAGCGGATTTTTTTCGGAGAGAAGAGTTTCGTGCAAATAGGATGAACAGCAGCATGGACCTTGAAGTTTATCGTGGCAATTTTAAGATGGTCCTCGCATTCAAGGAATGCTGTAGATTAATTTCCAGGTATTTCGCTCCTTCTTTTTTGTTCTTTTTTCGCATCATAATGCGCGTCTTATGTTAGGATTATATTTTCTGTAAATATTGTTATTGTACTGGCTTATCAATCCTTAATATAATTTTGTCTAACTAAACTATTTCCTTTATTTTTTTAATTAATTTTTCGTTCTTTTCCAGTATTTTACAATATAGAGATAAATCTAAATTATTTGAAATATTCTGAAATTTCATAGGTTTAGTTTATAGCAAAAAGCCAGAGGTAAAAGCAAAACTATTTCGAAGACATTATTTAGAATCACAATATACCACTTAATTTGCCACCTAAATCTCTGGTAATTTAATATTTTGAGCGCGAGCTAGATAGTAGCGATTTTAAACATTTTAGAAAACTGGTTGCTTCATATAATTACACTTCCTATTAGCTGGTTTATAAATTAAACAAAAATGCGTAGCAAAATTGTAAAACTAAAACTACGTGCAAACCTGCATTTGTATTTTTAATTTTCTGATAAAAAAAGGATCTATAAGAGAATCTCTGAAAATTGATTGGACATTGGTCACAATCGACTTAAGCCCATTCTGTTGATTAGTCATGCATCTTTAAGATATAGACAGATTTTATGATATATGAATATTTTTTTTCCATACGTGTATCTGGGACTATAATTTAATATTTACTTCATAGCTATAATTAGTTTTCCAAGAGTCAGAGGTGAATATTATATTTCATTTTGACGATTAATCCTGAAGTTTGGTGAGATTAACGCATGCAAGTACTGTAAACGTGGTCCTCTCGAGCAATAAAGATAATAAAAGCGGGTTGCGAATACTGCGGCATTAAAATGAAATATCTATTTACACATTTGTTTATCGCCGTGTCCAACTTGGTCAATATTCTGGTTGCATTCATTTACGTAGTCTGGGACACAAGTGTGGACATGTTATCTAAAATAAAAGTGAAAACCAGAATGCATAAAATCTACATTTTATGGAGACTATTCGAGGTTAGCTCCAATATTTGATATGCATCGTAGGATCATGACTATTTTCTGTTTGTTGTACCAGTCATCCTGGATTTTATAATTTCCAAGAAATTGCCTGTCACACCTAGTACACCGCTAGTATGATTGTTTGATATGTAATTACGCGTGTTTAATAATTTTCCATATTTCGTTATTTTTTACTGCACGGACTCAAGTGGGATGTTGCTGCTTCGCGACTAACTAATACCTACTCTGTGTCGACAAACGCCAGCCCATGTGTTTTAGGATTTATAGTGAATCACACATTCCAACACAACTACACTCAAACACCGACTACCAAAGAAATTATATAATTTAGACTTTATGACGAATTAATATTTTATCGGGATATATGTTGAAAGAAAATTTGGATAATTATAACTGTATCTGAGTCTCACATACATAAGGGCGTTTTAGCTTGGACTTGAGAAATTCTTCAACATAATCGAAATTCTTAAAATTATATGCAGTGAGCTCTGATCATTAACGGTATTAAATTAGACTTAGAATCCCACATGGGAAAAGGTTTTTTACATAACATAAAAGAAAGAATTGTCTTCAGAAGATGAAGAGACTGAAGATGCATGTCTCATTTGCTTCCAAAGTTTTTCGCAGTGAAGAAATGAGAGTTGAATCCAGTGCCTCAACTGTAAATGTATCTGTCCATAGAGAGACGTGTGTGCGAGTCGTTTTAGACTAAATGCTTGAGAATAGTAACGTTAACTATCGAGAGGTGACTTGCATCGAATTACTCGTAGATGGATAATATTTGTAGCTTAAATCTAATTTCCAACAGTTACTCTCAAGGTCTCAAATTGTTTTATATTGATAATTCTCATGGAAAGTTTATCTAAATTTGTACAGAAAAAGGATTGGATAGAGAAGATATAAAAAAACAAATTAACATATATGAGGAGAATCCCATTTATGGCGTACCAAACCCAAGAAATATCGTGATAGGAAGAAGAAATAAGCAATATTAAAAAACGTAGAATAATTTTTCGGTTATCGCCGTGTCGCTTGAGTTTACTCTTGACGTTTGCTGATCAGGTTCTTCAGGTTTCCAGAGACAGTCTTTACATATTTTGGTATGTTTTTGCAATTTTTGTTTATACGAACAAAATTTCGAAATTACTTTGTGTTCTAGCTTGAATTTCTCTAATTAGAGCGTTATATGCTCCTGATTTTACTCTACGTTGAATCCTTGATTTAAACCAACATTTTCTCTTCATTATTAATTGGTTAATTGCAGCAGCTCTTGGACATTTAACCTCTCATAAATTGCAGGCACAACTCACAAAATATTAAAATCATCAAACGGGCACAGCTTTGAGAGTAGTTGTGCTAGAATAGTTGGGAATGTATTCGTAAAAGTTACCCTCAAATGGATACGTTTCTGAAAGTTTCTTACAGTAACTACTGAAACCGATTCTCGAGAATTGCTCTCTAGTGAACAGCTACCTTAACCCTCCTGTGAACGTGTGGAAAAAATTAGTACGGGCTCAAATGCGCCGAGTAATCGGTGTTGTATTGGAGGTGGGGTGTTTTTTTCTTGTAAATAATGCTTCACGAACTAGTTTATCCTAGGATACAGAAGCGAAGCGAGCTTTACTCAGGCTATTGCTGTCCTTTTCCTTTCCCTAGATTTATAAGCACGTTCGAGCGGACGTTCAACCATTTCTCAATTTTTTATCTATTTTGAATTTCCGATTAGATAGTATTTAAATATTAAATTAAATTTCTAAGCATTTAAACTTAATTTCGTAATATAAATTCGGGTATTTGAATGATTTACATTATCAGATTTATATTAAAAGCTGAGTCGAGTAAAATCCAGTAAGGTAGTAATAAAATACATGAAATGTTTTCAAGGAACCTTAAAAATCATTATTCGAATCAAGATGTCAAAATTCATACCGTGATTGGGATCAAAATACACATTATCGACTCTTACGACATATTAAAATGTGGAAGCGGTTAGATTCGTATTGCCGTGGATATATGTGAATAGGTGCATAGATCCAACACTACCAGAAGGTTTAAAAATAAAATAATTTAAAAACTAAATAGAAAAGCAACTATTAACGTTTTTGAAATTGTAAAATGAATATTACATTAACCTGGACACTTTGGACATCCAGATTACGATTAAGTTTGAAATAGAAGAATAGAAGAGGTATCAACGAAGATTTTCTAATACACGCTATACATACATATATAAAAATGGTATTTAGGTCGGTAATTTTTGTGAATTAGCAAATAATAATAGTAAATACTCAAAGTGATCTCCTTCCGTACCAGTACAAATCTTTACTCGTCGTTTTATGTTGTTAAATGTGTTGACGAGGTGTTGAGGCCCGGTTGAGGCGTTATCGCGTCACGAATATCTTGAACTGAACTTGAAAATATATATGCTTGAGCTTGCCACTCTCTTCTTGGAAATATCAATTCCTTAGTTCGTCATGATGCAGTTGGTTTAGAAAAGGCTGCAATAAGTTATTACATCTTTCTGCGTTTATCGTTTCATGAAAAAATAATGGATCAATAATTCTTCTCTGTAAAGCTGCTACACAAAGACCAACCTTTTCAGAATGCAATGGTGACATAAGGGCTTTCACAGGACCGTATACTCATAACTTGTTTGTTGATAAAACCAGTTCGGTGGAAATGGACATTTTTCGAAATCTTCGAGAACATGGACTAGTACGTGATAAATTAATTTTCCGTGAAAGCTTTCTAATTGACTTTTTATATGAATGATCTATGCTCCTTCGCGTCCGCAATAGTTCTTCTCTTGAGTCTATCACGACCGGGTTTGCGCTAGTTTCACGAAATTTAATAACGCAACGAACAATTTGTTAATATAAATCGTCATACGATACTGCAAAATGTGGAAATTAAGGACAAAATTGATCTATACATAGTTACATGGATTAGGATTATTTCCCATTCCGTTGCTTTTGTCGACTGCGAAAATAGCTTTTAGTAATGAATGTTTGGTGATCAGTAGTAAACATGCGTTAAAATTTGTAAGATACGTCAATAAACATCAAATGTAAGCGGGTTCTTTTATTCATCGATGGCTCATGCGCTTTAAGCAGAAGTTTATTTACTAGTTCCTATATTCAGCACTCGATTTACGATGGAAATCACCGTCCCATCCTTATTTTCATCAATGAGTTCAGCGCTGAATCATCGAATCCATGAGTTAAATCAACAGTCAATTCTGTCGTTCCTACTATCAAATGAATGAATATAACTCGCATCATTCCTTAATCTATGAGCGTCTAAATTTTTATATCCTGAAAGTTACGTTTATGTACGTTATACGATGCTACTAAATCAATCTAAATTTATAAACTAAATTCATATATGCTGGCGTTTTTTGAGTGCCATAATGGTTTTATGGATACGTAATATTTATAGTCTTTCATGAAATCGGGGCACTTAATTTTAATATCAAAACGCTTATTTATGATGATATTCTTTTATAGAAGCAGCCGTTATCTTTATAAATATAAGTTTGCCCAAGGCGTGTTTGTAACACGTATTTCATGAAAAATGTAGATGTGATTTTTAGCCAAGATAATAAGTATAAAATTTATAATTTCCACCATATTTTTGTATTGCGTTATACTGATCTGAGCAAATTTTCCGCACACAAACGCTTGCAAATCAAAAAACATGACCTTATGTGTTAGAATTTTACCAAAGACTATTGTTCAATAAAATGATCCAAGCTTATTGAATAAAATGTGGATGGTCACAAGAATAGACTTATTCACTTAATCGTAAAGCCTATTTACTCTCGTGAATTGAGCTATCCATACCTTTCCCCATGACCTTCTGTCTGATACCACATTTCTCACTTCCTCCCATTTCAGTCCTCTTCTGTCCAGAGCTTGTTTAACTCCTTCCTGACACTTTCCTCGGTTTGCCTTTTATTCTCATTTTTCTTGCTTCGAAAATCATTTTTGTTAATTTTGACTTGCCCTTGTGCTATTCTGTTAATGTCCAAGTTTCTGAACTCGCAACTTTTCCTGTTGCAACGTACCCCACTTTGTTTTATTGTTTTTTTATAAATTTACTTAAGCTTGTTTTTATTTACATCAATTTTATATGTTGCTACGTATTTATTCTCAATTGTTGTTTATTGCTTACGGATGTGTAGACAAGCAGGTGCTGCTTGAACCTGTCTTTGTTCTATTACAGAAATGCAACAATATATTTTCATAGTCCCGTGTAAACGGAATTTATTATGTCCGTGGAATTCTTGGACATGTATTTTTTTTTGTACCATGTACAATTACACTCTCAGTCAAAGTTTTCACTAAAACAACAGCGCGCTAAATTTTTCACTTGGGGTTTGTTCCAAATGTATCTAATCTAGACAAAAACAATTAGCCATCTGCTTACAGAATTTTTACAGGAAGTCTAATACATAAAAAATATATTTGTTATTTGCTTGATGTTATAGTTGCCGTGGATCAAATCGTTTACCTATAATTTAATCGCCAATAAACGTGTACAACATAAACTCATATAATGCAACATTTTGATTAACGGCGGAGGCATTAAAAATGATTGTTATGAGTGTCATGGGCTATTGCTCTAATGTAAATTGAAAACCTTTAATTTCTTCTCGCTTTGATGTTTTATAGGACATTAAAATGTTCAGTTTCTAAAAATTTTTCAATGCTGTTGGTAGTTTACAATATCTTACACAAGATTTAGAATAAAAGTTTTGCCGAATTCATCAAGAATGACGTACGTGTTAGCTACAAAGTTTGAGATGACCGTACCCCACCTTTGGACGCGAATCTCATGAAATACGCGTGGAGATAAATTATTTTTGTGGGTACTATTGAAGCTTTACATTCAAAGGATTATCCTAAGAAATACTACAAATAATTCTATATATGAAAAAAATTATAGATGTATTATTATGTTGTAAATAAAAGAAAAGCTGCCTCTTTAGAACGTAGATTCGGGAATATCGCTTAAATACTCTTAAGATGGTTTAAAAGAGTAGATTATAAAATTACGAGACTTGAATTTGCTTTGAAAAAAACCACTTAGCGAAATACGTTTTTTCTCGAAGGCGACTCGAACTAGAAAGAGCAGCCTGTTACCGAAGGCATATATCAAACATAAATGACGGCCAATTATGCACAATACACAATGACAGTATCTGTACATATTAAATTACAATCAATTAAAATTTCTTTTTTTTTAATACCATTCTGCAGCTTGCAATATATCACCCGAGTTCGCGATCTAATGTCCAACCACTAACGACTTGACATTAGCCAGTATCGGCAACCGTAAAATATGGACATTTCGTACCGAACTTGACTTTTACCAAGTGATATTTAATTTGCAAAATACCTATTTTCTACGTGCTTGCAGGAACAAGTTATATTAAAGTACAACATTAAGGATTTGAAAAAAAATAGAACGAAGGCAGATAATATTGGCGTTTCCCGTTATATCAAATGCATCTCTCAAATTAAATTCAAACGTACAGTATCATCCATAAGATGTATGGTTATTTGGGCGAGAGCCTCGAGCGCGTACTGTAAGGCACGTGGAAGATTGAAGCAATAATGCCTTTACTATAAGTTTCTGCTTCACTTGATTCTTGTGCTAAGCATATGCGACAATGTGTTGCTTGTTATCGGGGAATAATCTTTCTACATGTTTTGCTCAACATACCAGGTGTGTCGGTAATTCTTTTCCGGTTTTTTCGCTAAAG
>CACRWH010006367.1:0-21459 GCA_902655005.2 Marronus borbonicus
ATCTAGTCAAATGCTCATTTTTGTGTAGCAAAAGCTGTGGAAAGAATTGTGCTTTTATTTTATTTAACCCTCAAGTGCTATCGTGGGGTGTTTCGGAACCCCAGAGGTCATTTTTTTTAAATTTTTTCTAAAACTATTTTTGTCACATTTCTAAGGTTCCAGGTATTCGCCTATGCAAATGAGATATGTAATATAGTGTAATTTATTATTTACCATATTCTACAGTTTTAGCAAAAAATAGCTTTTGGGGTGTCTCAACACCCCACGATAGCAATTACGTTTGTTTTTTTTCAAAAATAGCGTAGTGTATTCTAACCAATGATTTAGAATTTTATAGTGATAATAGCCCTCGTCCTCTTTTGGGGAAATCACAGATGTTGTTGTGCATGTAAGTATAGGGGATTCACTTATATACGTTCCAATTCGGCGATTTTTATTATAGTACCTACATGTACAGGGGATTCACTCATTTATGTTCGACTTCGGTGATTTTTTACAAATCAAATAGTGGCATTTCCCCTGATTTCTGTACGGCGTATAAATATTCGACTCAAACAAATTTCTTACTCAGTTCCTCACAAACCAGAGCGTCGTCAACTTGTTCCTTATTTCCCTTCTATAATACGTGTATTGAATAGTAAAAACAATATGATAAAGTTTCTAACTGATGAACAATTAGCAAATCTTGCCGAAAACTTTTACGATGATGTTAGTGAAAGTGAATGCCCTGATGAACGTGATGATGATTTGAGTGATGCAGCAAGCGAATAACACATTACATGTTTTTTGTCAAATAAAATGTACGCCTCACAACGTCATTGTCAGAATTTTTATGTGAAATGCTAATGGCATTTTCTTTTACAGGGAGTAAGACCATAGTTTCCAGTAACAGAAAAAACCAAGACATCTTAACAATACAGAACACAATTTTGTAAAAAGAAAAAATTGTACGAAGAAATACTTTTTACATAATTTTTATGAATGTAACATTTCCTCCTAATTTTCTGTTTTGCTTTAAATAAAGTTTTGTTTTTCCTTACAACAATCGCAAGATAAAGGTCTAGTTATTACACTGTGGGTTTAAAAGTGAAAAAAAAAAGATAACTAACAAAAAAAAGCTAAATTTAAAGAGTGGGGTGTAAAACACCCCACGATAGCAGTTGTGTTACCTGAAAACACGATAGTACTTGAGGGTTAAATGTATTTTATTTTAATCTAGTCAAATGCTCATTTTTGTGTAGCAAATGCATTGGTGATTTCTTGGGGGCCATGAATAGTTTATAGTCTTTTTGCTACGTATAAAGGACCGTAATCGTTTTGGCTCAGTTTTAATGATGTTCTCCGCTTGGAAGTCATACGTGCATCAGATATTCGAGCTTTAACCATGTATCTTCAAATTCCACAAAAACCAAGAGCTTTGGAGGGTTCTTTCTATAAAATCCTTCAATTTCATGTTACGTTGAACTTCCAAGAAAAACCAGGGTGGGAGATGTGAATTAAAAGTAGAAGACTTAACAACAGCAGAATCAAAGATTCACATCATAAAGGCCCAAAAAGCTCCAATCATAATCTAGGAAGCTGCTATAATTTTTATTGAAATTGGTTTCCAGAAAATGATATCGCCTGTTGTTACTTACCAGGAAAAGTTGTACATTTGGGTTCGGCTAAAAATCATAATTTTTTGATCTATTTCACCCCAGCTAATGATATTTCAATGATACAGGTTATATAACGGACAATTCAGGAAAAATCGTCAGAAAAAACTGATTTTTTATTGACGTTTAAGTGACGATACAAAAATATATTGGCCCCAAATATAGACGTATTATGAACATCGATTAATTAACAAATTAAACAAAGAATATCCATGAAATAATCTGTACAAGGCTTAATAGAAGAAGGATATCATAATTTAATGAATATCACTACTTCTCAGATGACAAATGTAAGGAGCTTCAATAGAACAGCGGTAACCTGATATCTCAAATGTTACAACGTAACCCCTTTCATTTGTTTCTAATAAACCATATATTTTTTGTTACTTAAGTAACCTGTCTTATATGTTCTCCCTCTCTTCTCTAATTACTCATTTACTTGTTTGTTGAGTTTGCAGACGTTTCACTAAGCTGAGAAGAACTTAATAATTCTACGAGTTGAAAATTACGTTGCTCTCAAATCGTTTAAAAAAGACAATTTATTGATAGTTAAGTGTTAAATATAAATCTTAGTGAAATAAATAATGATAACAAGGACTATAGTTCATATCATTCGGTCATACGGTTGATGATGGGGATCCACGCATCCTCGAAACAGTTATTTCGAACTCCGTAGTGCGGAGTATACCAAATCAAAGCTTCCTTCAATAATCTTAATAATCCAGGAAGCCTTAAAAAAAACTTAAAAAGTACATTAAAAGGGTGAAGTATCAAATTTTGGAAAAAATGATTTATTCCAGCCGATCACAAACACTGAGTGTACTTTGGAACCATGAGCATGAGTGGAAACAAATCAGGATGACTAAATCCCTACTTTCAAATCTCAATCAACGCGTATTTAAGAAACACCGAAAAGAAATTACTTTTCAAAATATTTACAAGAGTTCGTTTAAATATATCCGAGTTTCCTGGGATGTTTGCGAATAAAATTGCAAAAACATCCAGCAATGCAGTTCGTGATGCTAAACAGTCTGAAAGCGTAAGTCCTCAACTAATGTCCAAATATTTAAACACGAATGATGTGTATATGAAGCAATAAAAGTCGTTAAATATTTGAGGGACTTTTCAAAATGTTGTACAAACGTTATTTATCACTTTACAGTTTTCCTTCTTTGTTTCGGCGTTCATATTTTATGGTAAATTATGGTTTCTAAGTTGGTCTGGTTGTTGTAAAAGTTTTTTTTAGAATTAAATTTGGGAAATGCCAATATTCTTAAGCATTTCTCATTTGAAAGCTTTGTTTTCTAAATCGATCAAGGAAAGGACCTCACACTAGGCGAACACGTTGTATATTTTTAGATCTGCTTCAATTCCAAGAATTACTGATGTCATAGGAACATTGGGATTAATTCGTGAACATTTTTGGCATTTAGCTAATTGGTCATACTCAAGAAGCTGGCACTTTTTGAGTATGGCCCAAATTGAGAGTTGGATATATTCGTTGTATTGGGCCTAAACCCAACTGTTAGTTTCGAAAACAGGCCTAATACATAATTTGAGTAATGTAAATAATCAAAAAACAATTTATTCTAATTAACTAAGCTTTTATAGATTCGTAAAGGTTCCTCAAGTCTTCGACGTACAGCCATGTTAAAAACATCAACGCCTTTTACTTTATTCTGCTTAATCATCAAAAGGTCTGTGTTATTGCTCTCCTACGCTACTCTAATTTCGATTTTCACCGACTCCAAGTCACCAATCATATACATCTCCGGTTTCTGACATTCGCCGAGCGTAAACGATACAGTTTAGGTGAAGATATGTGCCAAAAATTATTTTTACCTTAAAACCCATATGTAGGTCAGCGAAATTATATGAGCCTGGCAAACTTTCAATGTATATGAAATCAAAATCGCTCGCGAATAGCTAGGGGACCAACACGCAATTCTGTGGTAAGCTTGTAAGTATATTGTAACATATGATTTACTGTTATTGAGTGGTAACCATGAAAGTGAATTAAAATAACTTGTTTTAAATGTTGGATGGGGATTGATCTAGAAGAAAAAATGAAGATGCTCATTTCTTCTTTGTACAATTTCATTACATTGGTTTGTTTTCAGTATGTATTTGAATGTTGCAGGACATCATCCCAAATAAGTAAAGTTTTCGGAGGAAATTTCAAACCATTTTTTTTTAATTGTAGATGAAATTTTGGAAAAATTGTAGAAAACAATCGTAGAGCCCATTACGATGTAACCCATCCATTATTTTGACCTACTTATAAAATGGGAAGACTTGGACTGCTTTTAAGTGTCTTAAGTTTTATTTGCCTTTACAGCAACAAAATAGCTAATTTAATTTTTGATGAGAGCAACTTTCCAGACAACGGAATATTCAATCGTTATAATTCGCATTACTGATCTTTTCAAAATCCACATTGGACGAGAAAAACTAGTTTCCAAAGAAGGTGGGTAAATGTCCGAGGTGGAATATTGAGAGACCAGTTGATCGGTCCATATTTTCTAGTGGCACCTTAACAGGATCACAATACTTGGATTTTCTAATAAAACTATCTATTTTGCTTGAGAAAGTTAATTTAAATTGCAGCAACAGCTCTCAACAAGACGGAGCTTCTACTTATAACAATAACATAGTAACTGAAAGTATTTCCGGGACGATGATGAGGCACTAACGGTCTTATAAGATGGCTAGCTTATCTTCCTGATTTAAGTATTTTGGACTGCTTTCTTGGGGGACGTAGTCTACGATACACCTTCCAGAAACGTCGTAACCAGTATGGCCTTATTGAAGGCCAAAAATTTGCAGAATTAATTCATTTAATTTAATTTCGCTTTTATTTTAAGCAATTTGGTTTCTATTTTTGTCTCTTAAGTTTCGACCAATTAGCAACATCTTCAATTTGACTTCGAGGTACCAAGTTTTATTAAAATTTTTTTAGATCTTCGTATTAACTTTATTATTTTCCCGAAAACTACAATAGATAGGTTGGCAGCAGTTATTAAGAAAGTTATCGCAAATGCGTTTTAGAATTCAAAGATCGAATAAATAAATTCTATTAAAAAAAATATAGCCTTTATTTGTTGCCGAGATATCATATCGTTCCATTCCTCGCTGAACACGCTGTATATCTCAGCTTCAACATAAACTCTGTATATGCGCACGTTAACAAGTATTTTTCGTTTCAAGGTTTTAAATAAACTAGATGTGTAAGCCTGAAACAATGCCAACACATCTAAATTTCAACGATTTCAGCGCCGACTTATACCTATGCCGACCCTATTAAACGATGTTATCAACTCGACTCTATAATATTGATATCCGCGTATGAAATGATCCATTAAAAAGAGAAAACACGTACCTTCATAGATGATGGGCTGCTTTTCCCGGAAATAGGTGAGTGCTGGAAACTTGGTGATGCCATACTGTTTGGCAAGCCGCTTATCGTTGATTTTCACGAAATCCACACCGAAACTATCCGTGTCGTCGTCAATCTGTTCCAGTTCTTCAAGCACTTTATCGCATGTCGTACAACTTCGAGCATCTAGAAAAAGGGAACGAGAAATGTAATTACAAATATCTGCACAGAAATATGGTAGATCAAATAGGTGAATACCGCATAATCTCGTGTGCATTTTTTTTTAGAAACCAAACACGTATTAGAGGCTCGTTTGACCTGATTCTATTTATAAAATGAAGTGACCATTTCAAATCGGATTACACGTTGGCTAAGGACGATCTGGAATAATGCAATGTTAGATCCAATTATGTTGCTACATGCGATAAGTTAACGTTTGGATTAAACGGAACGCCGTTTTATTTTATGGAACGTTGCTAATATAATCGAAAATTGTTCTATGTAACGAATACCGGACAGGAATATCTTAAATTTAAGCAATAAAGTTGGAAAATAGGCCCATTAAGAACTGGAGTTCGTTGTCTGTTTCCTCTCATTGAGACAGAAATACTTCCTTAATGACTATGGCCGGTTAACAAAATGATCTAGCTCTTACGCACAAACCACAGCCGGTAATTTTAAACAGGATTTAACCCTTTCGAGCCGGATTTTTTATTATTAAATCCTGATTAGATTGTAATTTTTTTAAACAACAACAAGATGAAGGTAAGTGAAATAAACACCTTAAAATGTTATTCGAAAAAAAAGTCCGCCATTTTGTATGGGACATATATATCCCAGTCAGACTTTTTTAGTGGGAAAAATATAACCCATTAGTCGTCGAAATGCAACTTTATTGAAAAAAAAATCAAATGTAGTATATCATTTTAAATGGAAAGGAGTGAAACATGTTTTGCATATGATGGGTTACATATGACCCAATAGGCTCGAAAGGGTTAAGCAAACATACGTGCAGCCTGTCTACCTAGTGCGTGGCGGAAGATTCTTTCCGGGGCAACTTATTTTGTTGGATTGGGTATTTCTTGTGATTGTCACTGATGATAAGATTGTTATTGCATTTAATTTGAATCACTTGAAATTTTAAATAATGCAAGATATTTATGATAAACTTCTGCTTTTTGATGTTTTTTTGTCGTTTTGTTAATTATACGATATAAAAAATACACCATTATGATCGATAGTTCTCTGGCATCGTATCCACGCATGTACCATTCCACCGGTTTAACACGAAAAATTCATTGCATCATCCTTCTTGTACTTCCACCATTTTCACAGGAAGAAACGTGATAATCGGATGTGGCAGCAACTCCACCCCATCACATTCTTATGCGGGGTATCTTTTTCTGAAAGCTGCGTGTTTACTCGCAATATACTTCGGAATACGATGCCCTACCTCCTGGTATCAATTTAAACTGGATACCAACTTTGTAATGCTTGCAAGCGGATAGAAATGAAGATCCTGTGCTCCGCAGTCAGTTCTTGATGCATCGTTCGTTTATATTCCCTTTTGTGAAAATGGCGACCAATTGTCGCATACTGGAAGCCGGAGTGGCCTCTTGGTCAACACCTTCACTTTAAACTTCACAGAGAACACAAGCAACGGTTTTGCCTAATTTCCAATAATGGCGTAAAATTTGGAATTTTGTGTCCACAAAAAGTAGACAATGTATCGATAAAACCTCAAAATAACTCCAGTTACTCGCGCTTAAAGAAGCAATCTTTAATATGCGGTTAATAATAAACATTTATTTTTAAGAATTTTATAAGTTCAAAGTTTGCCAATCTAGAAATCTTGCACCATCCTATTATATTGGTTATAAATAAATTCATGTTATGTATCTACGATATTTATTGCGTACAAATATTAATCCACGTATGCTTAAGAAATCTATTAACTCGTATATGTAAAATAAATTCAGATTCTTAAGATAATAAATCCAACAGTTAAACAAGCCATACATACAGCTAATACTCTATTTACATACGTTAATCCCATAAATCAAAATGCTTTAATGTACGCTATGGAAAAAAGATTTGAGCATCGAACTGTAAACTAAAAATCTTTCTTCTTTGAATTTGAAGCCCGTTTATTTTGGTACCTAAAGAACTGCCAGTAATCTTAGCATGTGCATTTTATCATAATTTTTTTTTGTTACTGTTGCTATGTAACGGTGTTATATTAAACTTAGACATCAAAATAAATGAAGATGAGAAGCTCTTGAATACTGAAAAGAAACAGAAACTGTGTGAATTTCTCTAGCGGAGGAACTTGAAACGCTTGAAATCGAGTAATTTCACGTTTATTTAAACTCCAAATTTAAACAACCTCTTTTGGGATTTTATTAATTTATCAACTTTACTATTTAAAATAAATTTTTCAACTTGAATTTTCACATCTTTTACTTCTATCAACGTCAATCCTCATACATCTGACTTTAAATTTAAAATCAACTCTAACATTTTACTTTTAATCAATGAAGCTTTAATTTGACTATTAGTAGCTGATGCTGGCGTTAATTTATTAATATTTATTAACTTCGCTCGGTGAAATGTGAAAATCCGTGATTTTCTTGGATTTTCCAACATAATACAATTTTGAAAAATTCCAACTCCGGTAAAGACTCGAACCCGTTCTCTGAAAAGGCAGAAAAACCAAGGTAAGCTCTTTTAATCTCGTGTTCCTGCAATATATTTGAATCACTTGGTACGAAAGCAAGTTCTAACATTCTATAAATAAAAGGCATATTCACATGTATTTATTGCCGGAATTACCAACTTAAATTATCCGCAAAATTAATAAAATGCCGCAGTGGATAATCAGTTAATTTCAGCAGTAGTTATTATACTTGCGATTAGTAAGCGTTGAACATTAGACGCTAATAATATTATTGCAACCATAAAAATTTTAAGCGGAACCAAACTTCGTGTTTGATACGCAATAAAAATATATATCGAGCATCTGTGAAATGCATTAAGCTGACTGTTTGTATTTGCATGTTCAGAAAGCTTTTATTGTTCATAAACATTATTGCAATTTAACAATAATTTTCTATGAATTCCAATGGCGTTAAAAGCGGCCAAACGACCAAACGGCTATTACGACAATAGAATTCATTTGCCAATTTATACGATATATAAATATTACGTTGCGAATTAGCAATTAATACCTAAGTGCGTAATATTTTTTTCCTAATTGAGCTTATCTAAATCAGATTTCCTTTCTGACTTTGTCAACAACACACCAGCGCAGCGAATACGTCGTTATTAGACACACAAATGCAGTAATTAAATTGTAAACGTGCGTAAACAATTTAATAATTTTAACTAATTAAAGTATTTGCAAAGGGGCTACTAAAAAATAACTTTTAGCCAGAAAACAATTCTCAACTTTTTTTTTTGATCTAAATTATAATAAAACTTACGCGATATTATATTACTACTTGGAGGCCCGTATAAGAGAATTCCTTGGTTGTCTGCCAAGCGTAGTCAATGAAAATAGTCTACTGTCTTTCTTATGAAATAAACGTTTGATAAGGGTGACAATCTGGTGATCGAAAGTTCAACAGCCTTTAGGGTTATCGAAAAGAAGGAGTTGTAAGAATAGCTGAGTTGCTAAGATAGCAATTTAATTAATTAAAGAAATTAATATTTTTGTTTACAGAATGTTACCAAAAGCTCGTCTTTTTCCTAATTTCTCCCGAGATTCGATTTTTATTGTAGAATTGATAATCAAAAGAATTGGAAGCTTGAAGTTAAAGGTTGTCAAAATCTAAATATATTTTGTATTATTTCAAGCATTATCACGCACGTAATTCATTACATTTGTAAATGATCCTCCCAGCGTCCATGCTGAGGATTCTAGTACGCTGGTGAAGCGAGTTCTTTGTCAGCAAGTAATTATAGTACAGTGCAATGCAAAAAATTGTTGAGTAGGTTTTTGGTTTAATATCAACCAATTGTACCTAAACCTGGAAAAGACGCGTTTTGTGTGCTTTACACCTAATTTTAACAGAATCTCCGAAAGTCATTTAATCCGAATTAGTTGTGTTGAAGTTGGGAGCCTCACGCAAGATACCTGAATGCCATTTATAAACTATGCCAATTTATTACAAAAAAGGCCCTTTTATTTCACTACTGCGCAAGCTTCCAAACCAGGATTTCGTACGGTTTGATTTTTCAGGGTGCTTACGCTAATGCGGTTTATATCTAGCAGAACATGGCTCTTGGGAACATTTGTAACGTTCTCTTGCCGCCCATTTTTTAGAGAATTATGCTGGCTAGCCTCTATATTTTGGAAGTTCTGATGTTTGCTAAGCTTAATGAAGATAAGTTCTTTTCATGATTATGCATCCAACATCCAATATCGTTTCATAGTCTTAGTATTTTTGATAAATCACCGTGTTACATGGGAATCAAGTTACATGACGTAACCCTTAAACATATTAAAGTCATAGATCTTTAAATCGGAGTAAAAAAAAAATAAATTTATTTGGTAGTGCAGTCAGCATGATCTTGCCTACTGTTGTAACTTTTTGCTTATTGTTATCTTGTCTGATCATTTTTCTTTATTATTTTTAGTTCCAAGTATTTCGATTTTGTTTATTAACTTGTCTTACGCCTATTGTACAGGTCCTTTGAGACAATAAACATTATTATTGTTATTATTAGACACCATATCACATTGTATTTGTTGAATCTGGTTTGAGGTGATCCTTTTCATGTCCTATTATAAAGATCTTCATGGAATATAAGCCGCCATCAAAATTTTGTAGAATACTTGTTTTCAAAAATACTTTATTCTTACATTTTGAGCTTTTCACAAAAACCAATTTAAAAGAGAAATAAAAAAGCTATGTAATTTGGAAATTACATTGCTTTTAGGCGTTTATGGTTGGTGGCATTTAATATAAGGAGGGATGTGAGTTATTTCAAGTTACTCAAGAATATTTGTGTAATGTTGGTAATTAATAATAATAATAAGCATTATCTATCTAAATATAGCAATTTACAGATTAATCTTTGAATTTGTCCAAACTAAGTTCTTTTTTTTAAGAACAACGGATAATCTTCACGAGTACTTTATTTAAATTTGGATACAAACGGTGACGAACCCACAAACAATAAATGTAATATTTTGTCTTTGTAACATTTCTGACATTATCCATTTTACTACTTTATTATGTCCTAATTTTGGACGAAATCACGTAAATATTTATACCAGAGCAGATACTGCTATTGAAAAATGGGCGAAATAGAATTAATGTATTTTTATCTGTCAGGTTAGTATAGCGGCTATTATTAATTTGTCAGTCTCTGGCTTTGACAAATTACACCAATTAGTCTATTAAGGAAAGCTCGGTATATTAGATATTAGCTACGGTTTAAGGCAATAATCTAAGTACTGATTGTTTGCCGAAGATCATACACGAAGAAGATCAACACGTGTGTTCCGTGGCGAATAAATAAAAGATAAATATATCCGTCTAGCTTGCTGACTACGTGTGCTCGTGCATGCGTCAAGAACGGCTCTCTGAATAATATTCGTCCGGCTGAGAGCTGAGAGGATCTCGAATCGCACACACTCCAATCCGACGCGCCAAATTGGGATATGGCATTCTCGCATCCCAGACCAGGTCCGACACTCTACACTCCGCGTACAATAAAACACACCATTTGGATTCGGGCACAGTTTAAACGACGGCCAAAAATCGTACCGCGCGATTTTCTACACTTTTCCTTCGATTCCAAATTTAAAAAAAAAGATTTAATTAATTGCGTCGGCGTTAAAAGCAAGCCTTTGCGACGGAATTTTAATGAATTGATCACTTGTCAGCATCATATCTTCACACGTCGTCATAGCAAAACTTTATTGAAATAGTCAAAAAGAGGCAAGAAATCTTAATTTTTTAAAAATTCATCTTTAGATTTTATTTGGTTGTGTTACTTACACCAGAACACCGCAACGTAATCCTTTTCGGCAAGCACGCGCTCCAGTTGCTTGGCCGTAACCTCCTCGATGACGGGCTCTTGCTGCTGTTGTTGCTGGTTAGTCGGGCCGCGCTTGGCCGTCGCCAGCGCCACGAGTAACAGCAACCACCACATGCCGCCGTCCACTGAACGACGTCTCTATCCGACGACGTTGCGACGCCGCCCCACCACTTTCGTAGGTTTTCTCTCGGCGGAAACTTTCGTATCTGTGAAACGTCACCGACATCGTCGTCGTTGTGGTGGACGTCGTCTAAATCATTAGTTGTTCACTATAATTCATACCTTGTACTTCTCTTCAAAAAGAACTTTTCCATAAGCTTATTCGCAGATATTTTGAAAAGTATTACCTTCAAGATTATAAGATAAGAACACTAGAGTAGAAAAGAAAGTGATGTCCCTGAAAGTGAGGAAGGAAAAAAACACACCAGGAGGAGAAAAACAATTGTCAAAGAAATTGATTGGTTTGAAGAATGTAGAAAAAAAAACGCAACCAAAGACACAGCAAAGAAAACTTACAAATACCATGAAACACATTGTAAAAAAGTAATTTTTCTTATTTCAATTTCTTATTTAATTTTCTAATCCGTCAAGATACACAGGGTGCTCTATTTTCACTCACTAGAAGCTACTTGAATTTTCCTGAATTTACTTGTTTCATCGTGAACGCTCTCTATATTTTTTCAATAAATAAATATGATTCTCTTACATTTCGCTGAGTACTGAAATTGCAATGTGTTCTTAAGTAAAAAAGAAAAAATACCGCTGATTTTACATATAAAGAATTGTTACAATTCTCAATTGAAGACATTTTAGTAACTTCAGTTCGTAAGGCTATTGCTCATTTCGAATTATCGCATGGTCTGTTTTATAAAATCAAAATTTGTCGCACGCTAAGAAAGTACTTAGACGAAGCATACTTTAAAGAATATAAATTAATATTAGCTTCCCAGTACACTCATTGTTATTTTAAAATTCCAATTTTAATATGAAATATGTTAGATCTTTCGTTTTGGCAAATTATTTATCTTTATTATGTGGTGCATTGTGGGTTGCTTCATAAATGATATAATAGCAGTAATAAATCATAATTCATAATCAACAAGAAGCAATCTACCACATCCTTCCACTATGTATTATGAAAAAGCATCCTAATTTGCTAACTTTTAAATAAAAAATTAAATTTAAAAATCCGGTAGTGGTCCATTTATCCCATACCCTATGGCTTAGATGGAGGAACATGTACAATTAAGCGCTTGAAATAAATTTTCATACTTATTATTAATTTTTTTAACATTTAACAATTTATTGGACAGAAGTTCTTTCTTTCTGTAAAATTCGCACCCGCTATGCCTTTAATCCTTGTTAATCTTCGTTCACATTGATTTTCGTGAATATCAAGTCTACCGTCGTCACTATCCTTACACAAAAAAAAATTAAAATGTTTACATCTTCAACAAAAAACTAAAGACCATTTTATAACATGATCACTTCTTCAACTGTATCTTCAATATGAGCTCATGTTGAAGATACAGATCATGAATGCAACTCTTATTTTACTTCCTTGAACAATACTGCCAGTAAGTATTTGACGTGATGTACTAGGCTCAACAAGAGTAACAGGTGTTCGTTTAGCGCCTTTTCTTTTCTTTTTTAGGACGGAGAGTCAGTAGAATTAGAAGAGTCAGAAGAAACACCTTGAAACCGCTTGGTTTGTAACTTTCTGAAGAATCTTCAGAGAAAGAAGAACCTTCTTCTTTCTCTGACACAATTTCTTTGCATTTAAGTGCTAACGAACGGGCTTGTTCTTTTTCATGATCCCCCATTTTAATTTTTTTTACACATGTGAACATGTGAAACATGAAGCATCAACATAAGTTGACCGTGTATATTAGCGTATACTGTCTGCTTGTTTAGCAAATTTGCAAGTCAGAGCCTGCAGAGCGTGGGGCAAGTGAGCATCGCGTGGCCTTCGCATTAAACTTTTGGTCCATGGATGCACACTTGCTTCGCTCTTTAAAATCTTATTTAGAAACAAAAACTGAAGCATGTGATAATACCATAACATCCTTATGACACTTATAAAGTGTTTAAAAGAAAAAAAAAAGTAAGGGAAAATATTCAACAAATAACCATGAAATCTGCAGATACGCTAATAAAAAATTAAAATATAATTATGTCCCATAAATGTTGTCGTTGTTAAATAAATTAAAACAGATTAATAATATTTCAAATTAATTGTGTTCCATTAATTCCATTATTGGAAACAAGATGAAATCGGATTTATTTATTCAGGTTATTCTCTACTATTCTTGAATAACGATTTGTCAGCATTAACTTTTAAACAGGTTCGAGAATTTAATTATTTTTATGAGCAGACTCGGTGGGCTACAAAGGATCTAATGGCATCTGCATCTCGAATACCACAATAACTTTTCGATTTTATAATGTTACTTTTGTAGCACTCGTGAATGAAATATTGTTGTATTTGGACTTTAATAAATAGCTTTAAATTTAAAATGTTTATGTTTGGCGAGCTAATTTATGAGAGGCTCAGAGAATTAATTGGTGCATTTCTTGATGGTCTATTGTGATTGGTGCGTACGGAACGCAAATTGTATTTTTCTTTACATACAAGGGGAGTTCAATGGTCTTGAAAAAAAAAAATTTTCTATAAAATTTATTTTATTTCTTAACATAGTCTCTTTTGTGATCGATACATTTGGTCCAACGCGTTTCTTTTGTATCCCATCTAGAAAATACGATTTCTCCAACCCTGCAAAATAGGAAAAAATGGAAAAAACTTTATGGCTTGAGCCAAATCTTTTCCCGCTGAGACATTTACGGCGGATGCGGAAGCAATTCTGAAAGCTTTGTGAATTTTTCCAATCATGATGTGATAATCTCGTTTGCACGAGCTGGACGTTCTTCATTAGAAATTTTCGTACGACCACGTTTAAATTCAGCTATTTAATATTTTATGGTCGAACAGGAAGACGTCGTAGGGAGTTCCCATAAATTCACCGAGATCCACTTTTATCTCATAATGTTTTTTTAACAAGTATTTAATCATTGCTTTATATTCACTTTAAGTGGCTGTCACTCACAAACCAGCTGATGGATCTGTTTGAAAACTTAATCGGAGACTTTTCAGATTTGTTGCCCTTTCACGCGAAATAGTTATTTCAATTCTTATAGAGGCCCGGTAATTATCGAACTCCTCTCGTATTAACCAATGAAATTATCCCGACGAATAAATAAAACACCTTTAAGTGTAAATAACGTATATATTCAGTCCACACTGGGGTAACTTTTAAACAGAAAAAGGCAATAAAAACATAATAAAAATATATAAATTCAAACTTAAAACTAGTACCTAATTATGATAGCAACTTATTACTTTATGTACTTATAGCTATCTCACAAAAAAGATATCCTTTCAGTTGTACAAAAGCAATAAACATCTCGAAATATCACAAACTTAACGAAAATATCAGTACATAGTAATAAATAATATGCGTTTGCAAGATTGCACCCAATCGCGAACTTTACACCTAACGTTACGGATGTTAATCTAGAAAAAAAGATTATTGTGAGAAAAGTCATTTATTCGATCTCCAACTTTATATTTTCATAGTCTTTTATGTACAGATGCTTCTGTTCTTCGAACAATTGGGTCAACTCGAAGATGAATCTGGCATGCAGTTTGTCTACTTCCTCTTGAGTTGGTTCCAAATTCTTTTCGACCTCTATTGGACGACCCACTGAAACGATAAGATGATTGCGATCAGTTGCTAATTCATATGTACTTAAAAACGATCAAAGTTTAAATAATAAACGTGATTTTAAATATATAAATTTTATTCTTATTAAATATAAGCGTTTGTCAACACTCAATTTGAAGTTGATAGCCTAATCTAATCGCATTTAATGATAATGTTCTCAAAAATATCTCATTTAAATGAGACTAGCGACTATTAATATGGGTCGCGGATGCATTTTTATCTATTTGTCATCGAATGAATATGTACCATACATAAACGAATATTGTGCATGTATATGTGATAAATTGCGATCTTGATGTTCATAATTTGCTGAGTAATGCAGTAGATCTTTTTGTTGTAGTTTCCTTAGAACGTGCCAAATTGTTTATTCCACTTATTTACTTGTTCTATGTCCGCTTATCAGTTAATGGAAACGTATCAATTAGTCACGCAACCTTTGCCTTACGACTACGAAATTATTGAAATTATATTGAAGAAAATCAGAAGGATATCCATAATTATTGTACGTGGTTGCTCTTAGCTAAAAGGGATTGAAATTCAGTTCCAAAATTGTAGCTACTGGAGCTGATCACGTCTATTATCATTGATAGAAATGTAACTGAATAATTTCAGCTAATATATGATTTTAAGATTGCGCATTGCCTAAATCATTCTCAATTCCTAAGGTTCGCAGATCTTTCCTCTAACCATTCCTTCTTTCTTTGAGGAGGGATTAGGAATTTAAAGATCATTTTTGAAGATTGTAATATCTTGTAAAACACATTGGCGATAGTTGATTTTTTTTTAAAGTGTGGTGACGGCCCAACGGGGTATATAAGCTTCTTTGAAGCATGTCATAACCTCAGTAGCCTTTTAGTGTGTAAGCTATGAGTCATGGCCTTGTTAGTGTCAGCCTCTCGTAGTAAAGGGTGAAGCATATTTAATTGCACCCCAACTGCGAATGGTGACTCAGACCCACTAAGAAAATGCGTTGATTTCTTTTAAAGAATTTGGGTTTCCGGGTTGAAACCGCGTCGTAATACGAAGAATTCTTCGTACAGCAGCCCAGAAGAAGCTCCATGCAACTGAGAGCGAAATGTCGGCAGACTCATGCGGTTTCAACCCGGAAACCCAAATTCTTTAAAAGAAAACAACGTCCGCGGAAGTGTACAGCAAAATTTGTTGATTTTAGCGGGAGTCGAGCACATAGCGCTTAACTCTGCCCAGTCAAGCGCAGGCCCTCTTACTACTGAGCCACTGAGCCCTCATAATCATGGTATTAGGTTCGTATTAGGTGATATTAGGATAATTTTGGTGATGAGAGCCAATACAGTTAATTATCATAAGTGAGAAGAAAAAAATTTATTGTACAAGCCCTTTCAGCAAAATCGGAGCGATAATTTACTTCTCAGCCATTTATATGACGCGAACCACCTTTTATCTTTTCAAGATGAGAACATGTAGAGCTTATTACTTGCAGTTTCCTCAAAATCAAATTAGGAACTACCTTTAAGAGAGATATTGTCGAAGAAGTTGCTCACTATGAGCAAATTCGACGTTAGAATGTGGAACGGCGCCATAACTGGTCTCTGTCCATTGAAAAAGCATCTACACGAAAAAGAAAATAGAGTATAGGAGGTGTAAGGGGCACGAAAGGTAGAAATTGAAAAATTCAAATATAGAACCAAAGAAAATGTTGGACTTTTTAAAAGCTACGAAATTGCTGAGAGGGCACAATCGGCTGATCGCAGTGCAAGAAGCCGCTTTGGAACCACCTTATTGTAAAAGAGATATCTTACGATGAATTTACTCACCTAGTGTAGTAACTGGTCTCCTCCTAGGTACAATTCCATAATTGTACTGGAAAAATCCCCTCCCCATCGGTATCGCAAGTGCTAAACCGAGCCATTTCTTTAAATATTCTTGAATATTCCTCAAAGTCGATCCTTCAGGATTGCTGACTTGACTATATAAGTCGGTTTCGCCGTAGGATATCACAGGGACAAGCGGCGTTCCATTTCTTAGCGCCAAGCGTATGAAACCTTTCCGATGTTTTAAAACTAATCTGTACTTTCCTGGACGGCAATTGAAGGCTTCCGCTGCCCCTCCCACTATCAATATGGCGACGTTTCCACCTCCGGGCGTTCCCAGGATGTAATTAATAGAGTCCGCAGAAGCGTCGCATGCTCCTAATCCCAAAACCATTTCTCTGAAGAATGGCATCAGGAAATGCTGCCTGAGCGTTAACGGGAAAGGAGTATGGAAAGGGAATAAGTCAGTGAAACCACCGACGTTCGTCGCGAATGCCGAAAATGGACCAGTCGAAAGCATTCCGTGCGGAAAACAGCAAAAAAGGTAATTCTTCTGGGGATCTAGTTGAACCCAAGGTATTCTTTCGAGGTTCAAGGGGAAGTAGTATTTGAGGTATTTCCACCACGACCAATCTCGCACCCAATACGAACGTCTCCCGCCCTTTTGAGAAACATTCTTATCTATTAACCATATCCATAGAAGGTATAGCATCGTTATCCAGCGCCATGGTGTGAAGAGAATTAGGTATGTTGCGAAGAGTAACCCTACGAAACCACCTGCTATCATCGTGACGAACCATGTGGCTGCCGCTAAGGTCTGCATTCGCCTCTTCAGAGGTATGTTTAGAGGTGCGAATTCTATTCCAAATATCTCCATTTTTGACGCCTGTAAAAGAATACGAATGATTATTGATGTAGAAGTTGGCGCTCTCGTGGCAAAATTTTGACCTACTTGCTTGGATTGAAGTCCGAAGCATTTTTTCTTAAACAACCGTTTCATTTGTCGTTTGCAAAAACTTTTTAGGTGATTTATATCTGTCTTTGTAAGATCCATGTTACCATTTCCGGTGTGCATGATAGAATATAAGCCACGCTGAAGGAATTCAATGTTTAGAGATGGGCGAATACGAATGGGAAAATAAAGAAAAGAGAGTCTCTATTTAAAAACAAGGAACTTTATTCCAAAATAGCATTGAGTATAAATAGCCCTTGCCAAAAATCCAAACCTTTTGTTTGATTATCCTGTGTTGAAGCTAAATTTAACAACGTTTACATTGAGTTTAAACATATTCTATCTCTTACGATAGCTGAGAATTCCATGTACCTCAGCATAAAATGCTTATTTTTCCTGCGAGGCTTTTATTATCTAATGCTTTGAAATTTAATTTGCACAAACGCCATCGTAGGAGCAATAAAAACAAATGGATCTCAAAATGTTCCCGCTAAAGTGCTTGTTGGATTAATGTTACAGTGACAAACACGAAACATTTCTTTTTTTCAATATATAGGTAATTGCAGTGCAATTGTTTGCGACAAGCGTGTCGTATTAATAGTTTGTTTAATGCTAGGTTTGTCAAGGTTGTGTAATTACTTCTGAATAGTTTAGAAATAAATAAGCAATAAAAGAGGAAAAGTACAGAGTAGTAAATCGGCTAACTGTTTCAGTGACTTGCAAAATTTTTTTAATTTAATTTTTAATTTTTTCCAAATCATTGTAAATCGTATACAACGAAATGTAAATAAAAAACATTTGAATCAAAATATATTGCGACGGGGATTTGCAAGCTGGATAAGCTTCAATATTTTACAATAAATTATTGTAGTAAAAAAATATTAGTATATGTATATTATAGATCTATGCGTATGTATGTATATTTAATTGCAGATATAGCCACATGGACAAACCAATGTTCATCATCATAATTTTCCAGCCTATTTTAGATGTTTACATTAAAAGAGGGGGTTGTATACGTGCGAAATAAATAAATATGTAATTATTAGATGCATTCAAACCTCCGAAAGTATTTTTATAAGTAACTACATGGAGAGAAAAACATTGCAAAACTAAACATAAATATGCTGCAATTTAATATATTTTTTATTAAAATAAAGGACGAGACAAATAGCACGCAGCACGCACTATTTGAAATCCAGTAGTCTAAATTCACAATGTTAATCAACAACGTCAGAAGCGATCGTCTATTCAAAGTATCAAATCTTTGGATTAGCATCTCTGGGACAAAAATTTATTTTAAACAAACGAAAAGTATTACAGCAATTATTAAAACAAAACAATCAAAGAAGACAACAAAGCAGAATATAAACTCAAACAAAAGAAAAAAAGGCAGAACAGAATTTTAAGAAGGATCTCACGCATCCTCGAAACGGCCGTCGTGGATTAATTAATTAAACTTCTGTTTTAGACCGCAACAAGTCGATTACCTAGCAGTAGCGTCACTGCTTCTTCTTCTCTTTTTTTCCCCTTAACATGATTTCTTCTAAATTTAATGTTTTTAATGATTTTATGGGGTATATGGGTTTTCTTTTAATTTTAATTTAAATTTATTCCCTTTTCAAAACTAGAGCAATAAGCAAAATATCAACAAAAATCTCAACGAAGACACACCGAATTGGCGCAAAACTTATGACACATTGACAAAGGAATAAAAATTTAATTCCGAACCGTATATGAAATTTTTAATTTAAAATAAAATTAAAAGAAAACCGGCATACCCAATAAAAATAATTAAAAAATTTATGTATTAAACTTAGACATTTAATACATAAATTATTAATATAAAATAGTGTAAAAATTCCAAATTAAAACTAACAATACAAAATATTAGTTATAAATATAATTTTTATTTAAATCAAGAATAGTAGTAATTAAAACAATGCTTTTCGAAATGTATATTTAATAAAATAAAAATGGGTTTAATTTTAATAAAAAAGAAAATATAGAAGCTCACGTGTAAAGGTAAAAGCGGCTTTATACGTATGAAATGCAATAGATCAAACATACGCCGTAGGCTAAAATCAGCATTTGTCATCAGCACAAGTCGAGTTTGCAGCCTTGCAGCTCCAACTACCAAACACTGGTCGGAAGAACCTGCTTTTCTCCCATTATGCCAAGAGGAAATTCAAGGGATATGTATTGGAACAACAAAAAAAGCGGAAATTTTAAGCATCAAAGTATGTTAGGATTAACTTTGATATTGTGGGACTTAACATTTGTATTAATTTTATATTATTATATTTGCATTAATAAATAAATGAATAAAAAATATTTTTTGTTTATAGAAAAATATTGTTAATTAGTCTTCAGGATCTACATATTAGAAAACATTATATATATTATATTTAGATTGTTTAATATATTATTATATTTATTTTAAATAGATATTTTAGTAGCAAATTATCTAATCACAGTATCAGTTTATCCTAACGTTTTGCAGTTGTGACACAGATTTTTTCAACTTGAAAGTAGAGCGATTATTTTAAAATTAATTTGAAAGGAAAACAATCCTCAAATGCGCACAACACTCGAATCGTATTGCCCGAAGTTCATTTCATAATCGCGTTTATTTCATACTTGAGTTACCGCTACTGCTATCGCATTCTTGAAACATAACTTGTCCGCCAACCTCGCCGTCCTATATTCGGAATCTTGCGATCTTATTTCGCGCTAATGAAGACAATTAGATAAGAACTTAATCGTTCAATTACCGTTGATTGCACACTTATCCGCTAAATTTAGAAAATTCATGGTCAACGCAATAAAAATGCGATTACTTCATGTATGGTGCGATTTTAATCATAAACGTGATGCTCCTGTAACTTTTGATAGCTTCGTTTGGTAATTGTTGCAGCGAAGTAATAAGGTTAAATAAATGTTATTAATAAAGATGACAGATGTTCTGTCGACTCTCGGGGAAACCAGTAGGCAACAGGAACCCTTTCTTATGGGACGAACAGACACAAGTCTGCCTAGTCGCTGCAAAAAAGTAATAATTTCACCTGCCTTGGTCATCTCTAGTTATTAATCAATTTGCGAACACACTTTTCTTTGTAAGCAAATATACTTTCATTATATCATCTAACGTTGTACACTACCGTTCGTATAATTGGGGACGACTAAAAAAAACTCCGAAAAATAAGCAAAATTGAAATACTGACAATTGATTGTGTTTTATATGAAAGAGTGTACATTTCTATATGCATGAACGCAATTTACAACAGTATTCTCTTCTATCCCATCAAATTTATGACGCATTTATATTCTACCGCAGCCTCAGGCAAAATTCCTCTTAATCCCTTTTATGGGGTTATAAACGTAAACTTGAAAATATTGTCGAATATTTCCACGAAGGAATAATGCGAGATTCATAGAACACTTAGCACAAGAAACAAAACATATATCGCCTTGATAATAGTTTAGTTTAAATTTAACTATCGTAATAAACGGGTGGTGCTGAAATGGCAAAACGAAAAGAAATTTCCATCGAAACGCGTTCTGCTATTATTACTTTACGTAATGAAGGATACTCAATGGCAGTTATTGCGAAAAAAATTAAAAATATCGAAAAATGGTGTATTTACAACATTAAAACGGGTGACGGAAACGGGTTCTTTGGCTGATAAGAAACGTTCTGGACGCAAAAAGAAGACAACAGCTGCTGAGGATCAGTTCATGGTTCTTGTTTCAAAAAGAAACAGATTCCTAACGGCTCCGGAAATAACGCAGCAAGTCAATGTTTCACGAAGAAATCCTATTTCGCATTCGACCGTGAAACGAAGATTAATTGCGG
>CACRWH010006368.1:0-21427 GCA_902655005.2 Marronus borbonicus
CTGGGACGGGAGATTTATGCAGAGTGCAGGGTGTAATGAGGAAGGAAAATTATTTTGCAATACTCCAGAATCATGCAGTGCCATCAGGATTGCGTATAATAGGCCGTAACTTTACATTCATGTATGACAACGACCCAAAACACACTGCGTTAGTGTGTAAGAACTATCTAAAGGAGCAAGAAGAAGGGCACACCCCGAAAGTAATGACATGGCCCCCACAAAGCCCAGATTTGAACCCTATAGAGTTGTTGTGGGATGAACTGGACAGGAGGATCCGAAAAATATGCCCAACTTCACAAGAACATTTATCCCATCCCTTTTAACAAAACTTATTGAAAGAATGCCTAGAATAGTTCGAGCGGTGATTAACAGCAAAGGAGGTTTTTTCGATGAAAAAAAAATATAATGTTCAGTATGTTATATTAGGTCAGAATAACTTTTTATTTATTTATTTTTGTCTTTTTTACATGTGCATACAATAAAATTGCATTTTGTTTTTAGTTTCGTTTGTTTATGCAAACTTTTCACGTTTTTGCCAACCGACCGAACTTCTCTGAACGGCAGTGTACATCCGGATCGTATTTTTCGTAGCAGTCTACGATACATCAGCATTTTTCTTTCTACAAAGCACAAAAAGATAATTCTTCTCTCAAATACAATTCGAGCTAAAAAGCCCCGACTTGGCGTTTCATTTTCTTTTCTTTTAATATATCCATATTACAAATTGCAATATTCTGCTAGAGTTAGCAATCTGGAGCCTAACAAACTGATATTAATGAGCGTAAGATACGCGTATTTTCTAACGAACTCGAAGATTTGTGGAAAAGTTTAATTCGGGAAATTTATTTTAAAATCAAATAAACCTATCCTCCGTGCATTTACGGAAAGAAGTTAAAAACTGGGTAACGCTAGAACAAGCAGCTTCAATTGTGGCCCTGATTGAAGAAGGAAGACGACAGTAATAGGAACTTTTAGGATTTATGCAATATTTTTTATTTTTTATTTTATTTAATAAAGCAGAGTAACTATATTTCACAGTGATTCATTTGCCTTCTTTGTGTTTTGTGCTACAGTTTGGCCATAAAAATGGCCAGAAATGATGGCCATAAGAGTTGTTATACGTATATGTGCGTAGTTAAATACGTTTGTATATTGAGACAACTAAATGTACAGTCAGACCGCAGCTGGTAGAGATGAAACCTTACCGTGATCACGTGACGATTACAGCCACGTGTTATGCGTGCAGGAGGTTTCATAAGGCACGCGACCGCCATGTGGCTGACGGGGAAGACCAACTTTGGTATCCCTTTTCGAGATGACAATTCACGTGCATCTACACATATGTACAGTATATGATTACCAACTAACGTCACTGTTAAGATTAGTTTCAATAATTGTAGTTTTATCTTGATTTTCCATTATTTTATGAGGTTTATTAACTTACGAATTCTTTCGAGCGTATTTTAGAAAGAAATAACTAAGAAACTCCCACATCCATCCATTTTAAAGCAAACGGATAAACCGATGATATTTTCCGCAACATTTCCATCTTTCCCAAACGAAAACAACATAAAAGGAGTTATTCACAACGAACAAAGCAGCATTGTTTGTTTTCCGTTAATAAATTTCCTAAAAGAAAGATAAAAGAAACGACGACAGAGGTCGAAAGTCTAAGTTCAGAAGCTTCATTCAGCTTAATCTTCTCACATATAGCATACCCCTAAAACCTACATAGATACGTACAGCTCCGCTAGTCGGAAGACTTCGGTACTAAAACCGTTTCCTCCGTACTTCGCGACCCTTTCCCGGCGAATCCGCCGATTATTTCTAGCGATGGGTGGCGGGCAATCCGTGCGGAGCAGGGAACGAGGTAAAGGCGAGGCAAAGCGACCGCCACCACATCTTCTCCTCTGTCCCCGTTGTAATCAAATGGAGTGCCTTTCCTCGACGGGACAGGACTTATACGCTTTGGAAATACACAGAAACGCCCCCGCGTCGTACTCACCGAGCGGCACCTCGTTCGCTTTCCGATATACTCGTTAGACCTAAATGTGGTGTATATGACGTTGTCTTCATGTGTTTAATCTAAATGATATTTGGTCGTAAATTTAAAGAAATCAAACGTTAGAAAATGACCGCCCTGAGGGTGCTATCTCATAAATTTTGACCGACTGAACAAGTTCCTCTTTGTCTTTTGTTGATAACTCTAACCATTTCTGAGTTCTGAGTGGTTGAAGGTTTTTACAGGATATGGAACTAGTACTATTAACTATTGGATAAGGAACAATGGCGGTTAAGACAATTTATTTTGTTTTGCGTAGTATGAAATACGTCAACTCAAATTGTGCTTATATTCTAGTATTCAAGAAAATGTTTATTTCATAATAACAATGAGAAAGTTAATATATTTTGGCTTCCATCGGTACATATATATACTACCGCTCATAATTATTTCGGCACCCTAAATTTGTGATATAAATCATAGAAAAATAAGACAGAATTGTACATAAATGTATTTATTTCGTAGTTTTACACAATACACGTCAAAAAGAAAAAAATGTTTACAAAATTTAAACTTTTGTTTCGTCAATGTGACCTCCTTTGGATTTTATTACTGCAGCGCAAAGGCGCGGTATTCTTGCAATCAGTTTTGCGAGCGTGTCTGGGGTTATTTTCACCCAAGCTGATTGTAGTGCGTTCCATATACTACCAACGGGCGTTGGCGCTGATTGACGTGTGTGTCGGTCAAGTTCTTCCCACAGCAGCTCAATTGGATTCAAGTCAGGGCTCTGGAGTGGCCATTCCATAATCTTTAAAACTCCTTCTGTCTCCAAACGCTGCAAATATTCCTTGCATAGCTTGGACGTGTGTTTTGGGTCATTATCCTGTTGAAAGACAAAATTCTGACCCAAAATTCGTGTTCCTGAAGGTATCACATGCTACTGTAAGATATCCCGGTAACCTTCTTTTTTTAATGTACCTTCAATTTTTATGATGTCGCCAACAGCTGTGCCACCAAAGCAGCCCCAAATCATTACAGATCCACCCCCATGCTTCACTGTGGAGACAATACAGTGCTCGCTTGCACGTTCGGCCACCGCTCGTCTGACAAATGTTCGCCTTCGAGATCCGAAAATTTCGAATTTGGACTCATCGGTCCAAAGCACCTTACTCCAGTCTTCCACAGTCCAATTTCGATGTTCACGGGCCCATTAGAGTCGTTTTCGTTTGTTAATTTTAACTTTGAAGACCGGCTCGCTGTAGGCGACGTTTCACTGTAGCCACGCTAATCGGATTCTCGCGATGTTCATTTACTTCTGCGGTGATTTCCGGAGCGGTTTTTCACCTTTTTCTCTTACTGGTGACTGCAATTTCGCAATCTTCTGCAACTGTTGTCACGTTTGGCCTTTCACTTCGTGGTTTATTAGAAATACTGCCACTTGCCTTATATTTTTTAATGTTATAATCGACAGTAGCAGGGTGTACTTTTAATTGTCGTGCAATTTGTCTATTAGTTTTGCCACTCTTATGGTAGGCAACTAAAACCGAACATGTTTCAATACTTGGTTCCTTTTTTTTCGGCATTTTAAACAATCGTCACTCTGTATTTCGCACACGATCTTACCACCATGAATACTACAAAACAACTGATCCTAGTTTGGAAATTTTACCTTAAGACTTACACAAAATTAGTATAAAATCATTACGTATACTACAATAAACGGATAAATCTTTCCGGGAATTCCTACGCCCTCTTATTGTATTTGCATATTAATGGGGGTTTTATGACAATAATCCTATTTCAGGTAATAGTTTATTTAAAATAGCTTTGTCGAATAGATTTTTGCGTATTATAATTCTATTTCAAATAAGTATTCATTTGTGGAAGAATGGTTTTGAAAAACAGAATATTGTATAAATAATGTAAGAAAACGTGGATGCCTAAATGATTATGAGCGGTAGTGTACATACAAGCATAATCCTTAAGCCATTATGCCCTTCTAAAGGGTGTATGGCGTTTGTGGAGTTGAGTCGTCTAGAGCTGGTCCTTTACAGATTTGTCCGCATATCTTGCGTGCGTTGTTGCACTCTTCTAACCATTGATGTTGTTCCTTTTTCTAAGCACGTTCTCCTTAATCGACTTCTTTCTTTCCTTTTACTTGTTTTAGATTGTTTTAGATCTAAATACAGATTTTGACGCAAAGCACCGTCCGACTCTAAAGACGGGTACTTCTCATAACATCATTGTTCTTTTTTCTATAAGTTTAAGTTCTTTAAAACGGAAATTCGATGAGATTTTGGATGATATACCACACCCACTTTATATTTAACTAGGATGGTGCTCCAGGCTCCAACTAGTAATGGGCGGCGAGATCGTCAGGCTTGTTTTATAATTTAACCGTTCTTTATCTTTAGAAATAAAAAAGTTATCCGTAGAACGGACTTCAAATTGAACAACCTGTATAGTTGAAATCTCATTTATAGTATTTTTACTATGTATAAATTTCGCCTCATCGAATTTTGACCGTTAATGGGTTAATTACACTACTGTATACAGAGTCTGTAGTACGCGTGCTACGTCTAATATTAACGGAGAAAGCATTAAAACTGACTCCGCATTGCCGTAACACCTGTTATCTAACTCCCAGGTATACCAAGCATATTTTACATAAATACGACACTTGATCGAACCAGGGGATGACGACGAAGGGTCGAAATTACCCTTTTCGAAAAGCACTACGTAATGTACGTAAAACAGGACTTGTAGTTTAATTGTAAGTGACCATATGTCTCCTCAATCACCCTAGTCTGAAGAAAGTTAAATACTATCAAAAACGCTAAATTCTTTGATCTTACCGAGTCAGTCAATCACGCGTCAATAAAGGATTAGTTTAAGCTGCTGTTTGGTATTTCGGAAAGACACAACTGGCAGCTTAGATTAAATCGTTTATGACACATATATACGAGATGAAAGGGAAATGGGGATTTGCACACTTCAAGCATTATTAAGGATTATACTAAGAAATAATTAAATTCTAGTGAAAATGTGCCACATAATTTAATTTTTAATTTAAGAAAAAAAATTGGGGTATATTTTTTTTTTTTCACTGTTTTTACGTAAAATTTGTGTCACTTGCTAAATCACAAGCTCGTTCGATAAATACTTTACAAAATAACCGAAAATATAGAATTTTTGGTTAATAACAAATATTAACTCATAGTAGTTGCAAGTATTCGCTTAAATCAACAATCAAAGCAACTATCAAGTAATCCATCAAAAAAATTTGACATGCAAACCCTCTATGTAGGGTAGGTAAATGATATAATCTAAAGAAAATATTTTGTGGAGCTATAGATGTCGTTGCTAGTGTAATTTATCTTTAAATAGCGCAAAGATTTCTTCCACGACAGTGTTTTTTTTTAGCACAAATAAGTGCATCGCGAGCACAAAACGTTACCAGTATTAAATTTTCAAGAATTGAAAAATTGGTGCGATGGCTGCCAAATAAGTGTCTAATCGATCGTCTCTACAGCGAATTGTGACAAGCGACTTTCGTCTACATATCACTGGTTACGTTAATAAACAAAACTATCGCTTTTGGAGATGCGAAAATCGTGTAACCGTTGGCTGTGGATTTTCGTCTCAAAGTGTGCTTCGACCTTACTCTTTTGAAAATGCAGTCAGAGAGACGAGCAAAGCAGTACACTGTGCGGCAAAAGGATTGTGTGTTGGTTAGTCTTTAGTCCAGCCTTTAGAAATCTTCTGAAAAAGCTGACAGCATGGTCAGCGAAACGTCAAGTAACATATTAACTACACGACATCACCCGAAAGACATTTCTACTATGGATTACGGTCGTGAAAGCCTACACTCAACTATTGTATGTTGGTTAATTTTATGCTCAAAGTAAAAGGCTTACTTGTGTTTGATTGATTTCTCACAATATGTTTCTCTTTTATCCTTCTTCAGCATCGTCATTAGAGGATATGCCTTGTTAATTTTCTTATTTAAAAATGCAAGTGTTTGACTGTACAAGCGTTTGGAAATATTTATTATAACTTACCCCAATCTATTCATTTAGATATTCTATTATATCTTTATATAACATTCGTATTCTATTTTTGTAAAACTATTTATTCTACATGTTATAGCAATATGGAGTGGTTATTTATCTAACAATCTCAAACTAAACGACAAATAACTACTGCTGTTACGTCATCATTATTGAAAATTACTAAAAATAAAAGATACTGTATAATTGAGTTGTATATATAGATAAGTATGAGCTGTAATTTCAATAAATAAGATTTCGAAAATTCAATCTCAGTCGATTGTTTTCATAGATTATCTGCAATGTTTGTCTTTAAAAAAATATATTAATACTTAGTGCTTATAAGAAAATTTTAAAAATTCCTATCAGACCGAGAGTAGAATATTACGTGTTATTTTTCAAAAAGTAAGAAAACGTTATATAATAAGTATTTTTTATTATTATTTGTTAGCTTTAGTACAAAATAACCTCAGTGCCCGAAAATAAATCTGGATTCAAATTAGATCCACTAAATTATCACAATCCCGTTAGAATTCCTCGTATTTAGAAAGAAGTAATATCTTTGCAATTTGACGCAAGGTGGTGTTTCCAAGAGTGAGTTCTTTTCGCACTATCTTGACTTCAAAACTAATTTATTTACCATTCGTGTTCTGACTGTCCGCAAAATATGTCCTATTTTACAATTAAATATCAAATACTTAACCGACGAAATCAAAGAAAATAAAAACAAAATTTAATTGACATGCACCGAAGAGGTAGATATAGATAATAATAAGTCAACAAAATCAAAGGTTTAATATTATCACAATTTTTGAAAAAGGAATAAACAATTCCAAAACGTAAAATGCAGTGTTTAATTTAAAAGAAAAATAAAAACCGGCATACCCAAAGATATTAAATTCTAAACTTATCAAAGAATATAAAAGAATAGATACCAATTTAAATGTTGGGAACAGTTAACAACTTGAGGCATAAGCCTAGTTGTCGAGAAAACTTCAAACTTGGGAAAATTCAATCAAAAATATTTCATTTTGGCAATAAATTCAGCAAGCTATAAAAGGAATCATATATAACACCGGCAGTGAAGGGACATTACGGCTGCATTGATGAATACTTCAAAAAAAAAAGAAAAAATAAATAAAATCCCATTTTTCCTGAATTAATTAGATTTATTTTTGACATCTCAGAGAAAATTAAAGACTTAATAAAACAACCATTTTTAGTTAATGGCATCTTACTAATCACATTTCTTAGTCTACATTGATTAGAATATTAACTTTCAGGCTGCGTTAGCAATAAATTCGAGAAGCTTTGAATTAACATAGAGAACCGCCTTTTTCAAATAATTCAGAATGTTGATAAAAGTCAGAAACCTCTATCTAAGAATTTTAAAAGCAAATAAATTCAAACCTTGCCCGCCATTCACTCTTTGGAAAATCTTGGTTTGAATAGTCAACTATATTCAAGCGTTTAGCGTTAAAAGTACCCAGATCTATATACACCCCTACAATATTTTTGAAAAGTTCCACTACACTAGTATCTTCTAAAATTACATTTTGCAAAATACCTTCTCAACTGAATTTTTCAAAATACATCGACTTCGTGACAAATCTATGCGGGTCAGTGCATGTACAATTCGCTGAAGCGCATCAAATTCAAAATCTTTAAAAATACCTCAATTTCAGGTGTAAAACAGGCTGCGTAAAACATAGATAACAACTTTGAATTGCTTTCTTTATAATATTCATAAAAATAACTTTCCGAATCCAACGCTTGCTTGCACAAACGTATTTCATAGCTTGACACCTAACAAAACAGAAGCTAAAAAAGAACAAAACAACCACCTACCACGACGAAAAATATCATCCCGTTATCTAATATGAACATCGTATTATTGCAATAAGTAGCCCTCTTCTTCGACCATCGTATAGGGTGAATCATACGGGATGGCAGATGGTTGAAAAGTAAGGATTCGGCATCACGCACACTGGTCTAAATCGCTGATCAGAGTTCACGATAGATTCGACGAGGAGCGGTCAAAATGGACTTTGCAGACCGGAGTGGCCGGAGTGTTGCTTTTTGCAAGGTTGTATTATCCAATACGCCGCTTACAGGCAAGCGAAGTTTTTTTTTTGTCTTTTTAGCAATTACAAGAATGATAACATTAAATCAAATGAATAATAAATAACACATAAGTAGCGGCAACCTCAAGTTGAATTAATTATTATATAATTAATTAAACTTGTGTGGTGCGGAGGTTGCCGATACTTATGTGTTGTTTACCATACTACGCAGCAAGGATTGTGCTTGCTAGAATTATTCAAATAAATAATATTTAACATTATTTAACTATCCCAGACTAAAATAAATCAAAGCAAAAAAAGCAAAGAGGTTTTGTTTTAAATTATTTAGCGACATCTATGAATTACAAAAAATGACAACTTTTTGGCAGTTTAAATGTATAATAATTAGAGGCTGATAGTCATTATTGCTTCCTATAATAATTGGACCTGTACGTTTAAAGAAAACCAGGACTTTTGTATAACCAAACAACTATAAGAAATCTATACCCTGTCTTTTAATTAGCAGGAGCGAAGGAAGGCGGAGGAAATCGGGCGCTAAAAATTCGATTCGTGATTGGCTATTTCTCATACACAATCACAAATTCATTTGTGTATTAAAATTTTTCAAATTTCCCACCTTAAAATTATTTAACCCTGTGTAAATGCGGCTTTTTATTTTACTCCTAATTAAAAGACAGAATATAGCATACAGGAATAGAGTGCACATGTGTAGAACATTGCAGCTGATAAATCTGTTCATCAATATGGTCAAGATGGAGATATCTAGATGTAGTACACCGCCCATTGAGAACGCAGCTGCCCTTCAGAACTATTAAAGATAGAATGAATAATTTTTAAACAACAGCAAATATAGTCATTATAAATACGCAATGTAACTTCTACCCTATCTACAATTTAGCCCTTTTCCTTGACCAACCTTGCAAAACAACAAAAAAACAAATTATTTATTATTAACCTTTATTTTATGACCTGTGTTTACTGCATAGACAGCACTTCTTCAAAGACAGATATTACTTAAGCCAACGTGTAGCTGGATTCCTCTTTCGTCTTTTAAAAAATGTAAAAATAAATATAATAATGTAGTGGGTCATTGAGATGAAGTATATGTACTTGCACTTTAATTACTTACACTATCCGACAAAAACATAGACGTGGTATCGTTTCTATTTACGAAACAAAGTTTATGGACATTATATAAAATGTAAATGAGGGTTATTAATACTCGTTATGTAAATAGTCCATTTATAGATATTTCTGGGTATTTATTGCTTTATGGGGGGTAATTGAGATTTTCCCAGATCAAAATAGGAATTTTAAATGCGACAAAAATTTAGACCCTGTGCATTTATTACGTTAATATAAGCAAAGATGTTTTAATTTGATACTTCTCTTTATATGCAGCGGTTGTGCTGGTAAAGTGTACACATTTCACCGTGAGAAACTATATTTTATAAAGTGTTCGCAATATGGGTAGAAAAAAACAATTATCCTTGATAGAAAGGGGTAAAGTTCTAGCCTGGCACCAGGATGGTGTTAGTAAGAAGAAAATTGCTCGTCGGTTACGAAGAAGCGATCATTCCATTAGAAATTTCCTAAAAGATCCGGAAAATTACGGCAAACCAAAAGGCCAGGGGCGACCGAAAGCTGTGAGTGAGCGGGATAAACGCATGATATTACGGTGTGCATCCAATTCTTCTGCGACGGCGAGAGTTATTGCAGAACAGGCGGGGGTACAAACGCACGTGCCTAATGTTCAAAGGATTTTAAAGGCGCCACCGGTAATATCACGGAAGAAAATGTTGAGAAAACCGCCACTTTCGGCGAAACACAAAGAAGCGAGGTTGAGATTTGCTGAAGAACACATATCCTGGAAGAAACAATAGGAAAAATTATATTTTCCGATGAGAAACGTTTTAATTTGGACGGACCGGTACTCGCATTATTACTATGATCTGAGAAAGGAACCAAAAGTGAAAATAACCAGACAATTAGGGGGTGGATCTGTGGTATGGGCAGCGATTGGATTTCGCGATAAAAGTGGGATAGTGTTTAGCACAAACAAAATGACATCTGTGACGTATAAAGACTTATTGCGTGACAATCTTCTATGTTTTGGAAACCAATGTGCCGGGCGCAATTTTGTTTTTCAGCAAGATAACGCGCCAATTCATAAAGCAAAAACCATTACTGAACGGTTTAAAGAGAAAAAGATTAAAACTTTACAGTGGCCGGCACGGTCACAAGACTTAAACATTATTGAAAACATATGGGGTGAATTGGCACGTCGCGTTTATGGCGGAGGCCGTCAATATTTCACGGTACAGGAACTGAAAACTTCAATAGTGACTGAATGGCAGAATATCCCTCAAAATTATGTATTAAATTTATATAAATCTATTGTTAACAGACTATTGGAAGTGATTAAGAACAATGGAGGATCTACGCATTACTGATTACTCATTTGTTGATTTTTGTTTTACATTTGCAACCGAGCGTCTAAATTTTTGTCGCAGAAATTGTTTAAACATTGGAGTAATAATTTATTATTTAGTTCGTATATTACTGGAGGAGATATTTTTAATTTTATTTTACTTTTATAAATAAAAACTTAATTAGATATCTTACTAGTTTCGCAAAGAAATGTTGTAACCCTTAAAACCCGTAAAACATCTTACCGCGTCTAAGTTTTTGTCGGGGAGTGTATTTGTAGCCCGACGATTAACCCTGATATTTTTTGCTACATTCACACATTGTTTTCCTTTGGGAGAATATCGTTTCGAAAATAATCTATTTAATCCAAAATCTTAAGCACGCATGTTTTAGAATATTCTTCTTACGAAATATCCCACTAATCTTAGATATGATATTGGATGCTGCAAATAGTGATAAGGTATGCCTACTCCATGACGATATGCCGTAAAATACCGCAATGCATGGAGAAATATTATATTTACAGATGAATCGTGAAAAACGAAATACACAAAACATGAAGAAGATGGTAATTGGCACAACTGATTATGTTATCGTTACCTGTTATGCATTAAAAGAAAAGGTGCAGCAGAATCAATAGTATATTGTAGTATAAAAGAGTACAACGAGAATGGAGAAGTCACATCACCTAGAGTTCCTAAACAAAGCACAGGAGCAACATTTAAGAACTACTTTCAATGAAACAATCCTTGTAATCACTTTTCTGCATTTACTCATATTTAATTCCGCTTTACTCTTAAGACTTCCCTGACATAGCAATCATGGCAATCTTTCATCGACGTAATCTTCGTTAGATCCATTAAACTAAATTCACTCCCTTAATTACGTACGCAAGCATCTATTTCAACAATCAAATCCTGACCTCAACCTTTACAAAAGCAAAATGTGACATCATGTCAACGACTTTCCAGCCAGATAAAGATAACAAACAATAGACGGTGTTGACTGCCCTGGGCCTACACTACCTACTCCATTCCCAATGTGTTGCAGCAGTATCCTTTTGTATCAGAACAAATCGTCGACAAGCCTCTCGTATCCCATCGGAAATCCCGTACGTCAATACGATAGTATTTAGCCCTTACACGTGTCATGGCGGACGCTCGAAAATTATAGAGCGCTCGCGACAAGGGCCCAAGCAACAGATATTCGAGGATTACCCCGAAGGAAAGGGCGCTACGCGTGATCGTAGATCCGGACGGCAGATTTTGGACCTTTCGCATGAGGGTCCGTCTGAGCAAGAGGGACGTTACGTAGGTATAAAGTCCAGAGCGTGTATAAAGTCTGGGTGTAATTGTTGCTTACGTTAATATCGTTGATTGAAAAAGGGGGTAACGGTGGAGATGTTGTTTTGAATTCTGGTCCATTAGTAATTGAAATGTTTGCGTGAATGGGACTCCTGGTGATGACTGCGCGTCGAGACATTTTTGGAGATTACTTAATGAAGTAAAAAATTAAATTTGTCAAAGTGATACCTGCAAATATCTAAGCTGATTAAAGTTATCTTCTTATAATTGCTACAATCGAATGTAAAGCCCAAAAACGGTTTTTCTAAAAAATAAAATGTTTCCCCAAAGGGTAACATTTTATGTGTAATAAATTCAGTTAATGGAAGGTTTTCTAAAGAAAACCTTCCATTAACTGAATTTTTCGGCAAGATCTGAATAACGCTCAATGATCCAAATTGTTCACATTGAGACAAATTTGCGCCCCATCATCACATCTTACAAACAAACAGAATTACAACTTTCGATTCGCCCTCTATATAATATCTCACAATAACGATTATAATAAAATACTTTTATTACGGATTCCACTAGTAAAACGCAACGTGTTTATAACTATTTGCATGTTAATTATTACTTTCTACTTTGATAAATTATGATTAGCAATTCAAATCGATCGTTAAGTAGCACATATAATTCTTTTTCCGTTCGATATGAATGTGTTCGTCGTCATCGTAGCACAACAAAATCGTAAATATCAATCAATTAATCGAGCTAGCAGGCAAACCTAATACGGAAAACCGTCCAGTTAACAAGCTCACCATGCGAAGAAAAAATCGAGAGCGGGTGGCAAACGTCCTTGGTACGGCAACGTTGCCGTAACCGTAACCTTCAAACGTAGAAGGTTTTTTTGTTTCGACGGTTGTATAAGTTACGGAATAAATAGGAGAAAAGGTAAGAGACGCGTTGGCGTATTTATTATGTATTGCGAATTGCAAAAAAAAACACAAAAATTCAACAATATTTTTTTCTTTGTTAAGTGTCATCTAGAACTTTGCAGTGTAAAGCAAATTAAAAGTCTGTTAGAAAATTGAGCGCCAATGTCTTTATTAGGAATGCTTAAGGCAGGAAATCTGTCGAAAGCGGTCAAAATTTGAGTTTACGAAACAATTATTAAATCGGAGAAGACGAACAAAAACTGAAAATTTGTTAAACGGTAATTTTGAGGAAAATATTAGGAAGGTGAATGAAGAAGACGCACAAACATGGAAGTAATGGACCTGTATAAAAAACCAAGAATAAGATAAAAAGTTCAAGCGTAGTGAATGAGGTAGTTAAAGCATAGCACGGATGCCAGAAAAATAACTAGAAAAGTGTTATATGAAGGAGAAGGTTCGAAAAAGAGAAGAAAAAGACCAAAGAAAAATTTGGAAATGAAAGCTGATATAGTGTTGATGTGGTGGTGGTAGGTGAAGTATTTGTTCATGTTATCAAAAAATTAATATTAGATAAAAATATATGTTTCGCAAGCTTGTTGCATTATTCAAAGTCGCCGATAGCGTTTGAAAAGCGAGAAATTTTAGAGAGGCGAAGACGACGCTGGTTCAATTCTAGCCTTAGATTCTGCTAAGAAGGATGATTATGAAAAGGGAGATGAAAGTAGAACTCAGCAGGGAAACAAAATTTGAGCATATAAACCTAAAATGAGGCACATATTAGATGATGGAGACAACGTCAAATGACCTGCTTCCAGTCTGTGGATGATGTCATTGATGCTTCTACAACTACGAATCAGATCCTTAAAACCGATTTTTTCTCCGTTAAAATAACACGAGAAGTATAATAGAAGGAGAAGTACGATAATGTCCTTCTTTATACCTTTTATCCGTAGACATTCTGTATGGACAAACGTATAAGATCCCATTCTACTGCCAATTGCATATATGGAATGATTTCAGCACTTAATCGAAATGATGTCAGATGCCGCCAATTATCATCTTACCTACCTTCCAGTGCCTCCTGTTTTCCCTCTATTTTTCCGTTTGTCATTGCGATTTATGCGAGTTATTGTCAAAAGCTATCGATGCATATTAGGACGATCGAGTGGAGTTCGCGCGGGAGGCTCCGGATGTTGACATCACCTAGGGTTAGGGCGATTGTCGATTGTTTGCGTTTGGAATTACGTAAATGTCTATTTTGACGCGTTAAGTGTTCTAAATATTTGCTAACTTGTTAATCTCAACGTAACAGTTTATAGCACGTCCGCAGTACAAATGTTTTTGTCAATTGTATATTGGAATAGGCATGTATGTATGTACATACATGCATAAGATTTGTTACCATATGATTAACATGCAGTAATATATACACATATAGCCCCATCTGTAATTTTTTTTAAAAATCTGCACTCTTCCTAAATTTTTCCTGAAATTTCAGGATAATGGCTCTTGGCATCGGATATGTCTTTCTATGTAAATTTCCATCAAATGTTATAAATAATTATTTTTTTTACGAAGAACACTAAATCAGGTCTGAAGGGGTTAAGCATTTCCATGTTACCAAACAGCGATGGCGAAATGGGTGTAACGGATATACTTCTCTAGAGGGTTTGATTCCACACAACCATCTAGAAATTTTATGGTGATTATTTTGCCGACAGAGCTTCGTAACGTGTTTACACAAAATCTTACTCTGAGAATTGCGAGCTCGGGGATCGAGATCAGTACCCCGAGACTGCCAGCCCAGTGCGCTATACACTGCGCCACCAGTACCATAATACGATAAGTTCATCATAGGTTTCCCCTGTTTTTCTAGTGATCTCACTTTGTTTGGCTCCAATGATGAAGCACAAGAGATTGACGTAGTTAATGTAGTGTCTCGTCAGATCTGCACGAACATAAAGATGTCTACGATTCCATACCAAATTTAGAGAGTGAATCTACCCAATCTTTTTGGATAAATACCCGGGGATTTACTCCAAAAATTATTTCCCGTGTATATTGCCATTACTGTTGCCAAATTAATAATAGTAAAAAAACTCAATACCTCGTTAAACCGACATCTAACAGTGCGTTGTTGTCATTTTTCTTAACCAATTTCCTTCGAGCCTATTATATTCGATAATATTTTCGTGTACAACCTCCTATTGATCTATACGTTAGCAATTAGGTCGTTACTACGACACGAACGCGGTCTTGCATGCGTGACGTTCTACTTAAAATTATTACATAACCTCAAAAAAAAACACCCGCTCTCCAGCTATTAAAGTCCCAATACACCCACCGTCCGAAGTAATTACTTAAGGGCTGAAAATACATTATTAGATGATGGTTTTTGGATCGATTTCGAACGGTGGCTAGCGAGTAATATGGTAATTGTTCAACGGCTTCGACCGAGGCGGACGTCGCCTTGTCTTCTTTTCAGTGCTTTATGCTTTTAAATTAACGAAACGTCAAGGAGACTTTGACGAACTGGAGGTTATATCGTGGATCGATTTTTCTTCTTTTTCATCTTTTGGCGTGTCGTTAACAGGCCACGGGCTTGAGTTGCATGACACCCTGGGCAAAGACGTCTACCAGCGACCCTTACTACCACTACCACTAATTTATTGTTTGCGCCTTGGCTTTGTATAGTTTATATTTATTTTAATAACATCTTGAAATGTTAAAAAAGAAAACAGCAAACGACAAATTTAAAACTTGTAACTAACCACCAACTTTTGTTACAATAGGAAGAGTTGATGAAAGTAGAAGAGTAGACTTAGAAATTGAACAATCTGTTTACAAAGTAGAAAAGATGTTTCGAAACTCCCAAACTTCTCTGCAAGTCCTAATTCCAAATCTCGTTGTAGCTGTGGACCATAATTTTCATTGTTTGCTTTCGTTGAGTAATGTATGCAAGCATGGTCAGGTGATTGCTCGTGCTGTTTAGCCAACTCACGCCCATTCTTCCAATCGCTGAACTCGAAAAATTGAGTTTTCTTGTACGAAGGTGGAACAAGCAATATTGGATACAAAAAAACACTCTGACAAAAAATTCTTCGTTGGAAAAGGTACATTTAAATAATTTTGTAGTAAGCGTACGTTTATTTTCTTTGTTCTAATCTCAATAATTGAAAAATAAACGACAATTTTGGGTTCTAAATCAGATTGTTTGCTCGAATTCTCTAACTCTTTGTTAATTTCAAAGTATATTATTTGAGCTTCACTATTTGACGAAACATCTGTAAAGTCGGCGTAAATACGGAGTTTGGAGGAAAAAACGCTGAATTTTTGAGCAAATTTTGAAAACAGACTGAAAGTAAGTACAAGACGAACGTAGCGAAATGTGATTGAGATTGACAGGACGCCTGTTTTATCTACTTTGCAAGATTCGAACGTAACATAATTCTTTTATGCTTCCTTTTTTTTGTGGTAATTTTTTACGTCCTCTAGAACTTGGTGCTCTGGGCAGCTGCCCACTCTGCCCATTTATAACACGGGGTTTGGTCATTTATTTTGCACCAAATAGCGATTAGAATTCCTTCTAATTTCTCACGGGATTAACATGGCCCCTGAATAATTCCCTTTATTTTGAACAGTAATGTTACGAACTAACTAAATAATTTTACGTACTTATCTAATAAATGTTATATTTGGCAACATTTATTTCAAGCCACAGAAATAAGCAAATAAATACCCAAAAGTAACTCGTTACGAAGGTTATGAGACGCCAAAAAGGATTTAGTATATAAGCATCACGAATCAATCTTCTCCAGAGTATTCGCTAATATCCAAACGACCCTCCCTTCGTCAATAAAACTTATTCATGGTTGTATAGATTCAACAACTGCTATAAGGATACTCGCTTCACTAAAGCCTTAGCGGAGAATTTTGTACGTAACTGGTGTTACTATCACCCTCTAACTCATTCGATAAATGCGTTAGCTTGAAAGCGATGGGGGTGTGCTAATGCTGCAAATGGAATAGAAAAACATACCATCTGTTGACAATCTATGTATCTAGGTTTTTTGCATATTCCAATATAAATGTGTACGTATAATTCATTCATAATGGAAAATGACCCGTTTAATCGCATTGCCGCAGGTTTAAATTACAGTCGAATAAAAACGTTCGATTGCAAAGCGCAATGGTTATGTCATAAATTACTAATCGACGGTTTTATTGGTGTATAATATTACCATATTCAAACCAATTGCAGTATTGCACTCTTCCAAACAAATTTTGAAAGCTGAAGGGTGAATTTCATATTTTTTAATAATTGAAAGTGTCGAGTCAGGTTGTGGCTTTTAATTTGGAAGTTTTTTAATTGATAGAAGGAAGTGACCCTTTTTTCAACGATGAAATCGAAGAAAACGTAGAAGTTCAAGATCAACAATTTCAATCTCGCTTCCGAATTTGAACTCACAGATCGTACTTGCCTCCAAGCCGGGCGGTAATGAAGTGGAATTGTTCAAATGGATGTAACCCTGTGAAAAAATCTTGAGATCTTGGCGAACGCGCCTTTAGTCAACTTCACATGCTATTCAATACTTTTGGGTAAGACCGGTGATATTTAGGAAAGCAACTTTAGATTTAAGTGACGGATGTAGGTGCAACAGAAGAATTTATTTGAATTAGTATGAAGTATATCAAGAAATATAAGAAATCAAGATCAAGATTTTCATCGAATGAAGAGGTCATCACATTCGTAAACGCCTACTTTGCAAAACAAGACGCTATTATTTGGACGGTTTAAAAAGATGGCAGCAGCATCGCTGATGGAAAAAGCAAGTAGAAGAGTTTTGGAAAATAAAACCGAGACTACTCTCGTATTGGGCATCATTGCACATAAAGCAAGAAGGCAATATATAGTTACGATTAATGCACCTACGTCCTTACATTTTAAACTGCCATCTTACTCCCGACTTAACCCGCTTCTCAATCCACCACCCTAATAGCTGCTGATGACCGGGTTAATTTCGATAATGAAACGGATGTCATCCGGAATAATAATAATAAAGCCCGGCTTATATAGTCAATAAAGTTTTAATGCGCGAGGGAACAGATTACGCCGGGATGCTAAAAGAAACTCCAGCTCCTATAGCGGGGGAACGAGAGAGCTACAACCACTTTGCAAATAAACAGGGTTAAAAGCATTCACCGCATATACATATACACTTGCAGAGAGCCACCTCATGAATAAGCAATGCGTTCAATCCGACGGAGACACCCTCAGAAACGTTCGCGTCCCGCGTTTGGGATATTTAGCAAATGGACCGGATTATGGCGCGCTCACGGACTCGTAGTCCGTCAAATGCAATTGTTAAGGCTACTCTCCGAAATAGATCGGCTTCAACAGAGGGTGATTTGGTTATTTTGAAAAAAAAATACGAATGATTACGCTTTAGACCTGTATTTTTATGTTTCACAAAGAATGGAAAAATGTATCCAAGAACCAAGACCATCAATTTGAACACCTTCTTTAAAGCGAAGTAACTTATATTTTTTTTAATCGTGGTTTTACCTTATGTGGTTAATTTTAAAACTCATATCGACCAAGTAGCGATTTTTTTATGGGACATTGAAGAGAAAAGAAAAATCTCTTACAAAACAGATTCAATAATACCTTCCATGAGTTTCCAACCGAAATTTCCTCTTATTAATTAGAAAACAATAAGCTAAAGATTCCCCATCGATCCATTTCTAAACAGATAATATTTTAACGTCAATTAAAGACCTCGTTCAACTCGATTTTCGAATATTTCCCTTTTCCATTAACATATGAATCGAATTACATTAATCCTCCGCTCCTATTCCGCCGCAAATGTTTCCAATAAATCGAATCCACTTGCGCTCATCAACACCCTTTAACGCTGGAGTGGGAAGGAGAGAATCCGTCATTGACCGCAACTTTCATTCGGCGTTCCTTATGGTGCGTTTAGGGACCCCTCGACGATCCATTTATCCGGCGTCACGTCGAATATAATTGATTACAGCCCCGGAAAAGCGGGAGAAGGAGGACTGGCGATATGCCTAAATCTATTAGATTAGAGCGGTCTGGTGCATTAGAACGATCTACAAGTCATACTCGTACTCGTACTAATTTAGGGAAGTACGATTTTTCGATAACTTTAGCTAGTTTTCCTTACGGGCTTAGAAGTAGAAAACAGGAATAATATTAAAATAGAAACCTTAAAATTAATTAAAAACGTAACTTCGCCGAGGGAAGTAGACGTTTACGAAATTGTTTATATAAAGAGGAACACAATTTTGATGAATGGAGAGAACCGCTGTCCCCGGACTCAGGTCTTGTTGATTTATTAGGGTAAGGCTTACCCACGTTTTACGTTTCGTGCTACAATGATAAAAAATTCTTTCGTCTATTTGTCCGTATTTTCACATTTTTCAGGGTGTATGGGCGGCAAAAATAGATACTGGTAAATAAATATCTGTTTAGAAAACGTTCTGGTCTATTTCCTTTCTATATATTTGGTGCTTAATTTTTACAATCGATGTTAAGTAGAACCAACCAACTAATTTAAATAAGCTTTCTATTGAAATCCTAACCACGTTTAATATCCAAGAAAGCAATACATCTATCTCAACGGTGAAACTAGCTATACACACATTGTTCGAACCACTAACCTACTTAATTTTGCCATTCTTGCTCTCTTTTTTTGCAAATATTGAATGTTAACTCTAGCACTATTCAAGATGTGTTTAATTTGAACCTGCACTGTTTGATATTATTTAAATGTAGGTACGACTAGATTATTATTACCTTTTTTTATTATCTAGTATTGTTTCATTAAATCCACGTACTAATATTCTAATAATTTTTTAAAGAAACCGTAGGCAGCTTATCGATATTTGATTGAAATCTTAAAAGTTAATTGGTATCTTAAAAGTTTAAAGTAGTTACAATCTATATGCCTATTCGTAGATGATAGTTCCGAAAACAAAAAATCGCGAAGAATTTCCAGCTAAATATCGGATCATTGGTAGAGCAAAAATCGCCGTTTAATCTATGAGATACAGCTATTGTTGTTATTGAGTAATTGCGTTATCAGAGACATCTTTGTGGCAATCGAAAGTCCATTAATTTAATTAAATTTAGTGGTAGTTGGTATCAGCGGCTGATTATGAATTGGCCTGTAAGTGAGTGTGGGTTTTTAAGTACCCATGTTGTATGAATATTTCGAATTTTTCAAGATACTTTATCAATTTTATATTGGCATACTTATATCGAGAGTATTTGTTGAATGGAATGAGTGGAAAAGAAATAATACCTAAACAGTATTTCGAGAGGGGCTGAAGGTTCATCTACCATAATCCAGCATTAATCGACCTTCCCAATATCGATTAATTTGATTAAAAATGCGTACACTGCCGTTCAGTGAAGTTCGGTCATACAATAAAAATCTATTATATCACACTATATACAATTATTAATACATAAAATTAGAAAAATATTAAGCATACACTCTTTTCTAAGGGATTAAAGCCATGAATTATTATGTAAAGTAGAAATATTGCAACAACCACAATAAAGTCCCTTTTATTATCATTCCAAAAATGTCTCGGAAGTACCGATCTTTTGAAACGGGTCGTTTGGGGATTATTAACGAACAATACATTTAGGAAATATACCGCAGCATCACTCTTGTTTATTTATCACAGGCGTAAAGATATAAATTTGCTTCGTTTTACTGTTGAACGTGGGTTGGTGTGTATCTGTCGTTTTTGCGCGAAAGTTTTAAGAAAATTTACTTCAAAATAGCACGTGGCAAGCCTACCAGTGTAGGAAAAAGTTCACGCATTATTACGCTGTTTGAAGAAGGATATTTGGGGCGACAAATTGCTGAAAAAATAAATATGAGAAGTTCAACAGTAAATGACATCATAAGCGATTAAGCAAACGCAATAGAAAATTAACAGCGCCACAAAAGCAGCCGAAGTCAATCGCAGCCGTGAAGAACAAGTTTCGGCGAGTATGGTAAAACGTCGACTTCAACAAGCGGACTTTCATGGACGCATTGCCATTCGAAAACCCTTATTACTTCGGGGCAACAGAGCAAAACGGCTACAGTGGGCCCGTTCTCATCTAGATTGGTCGTTAGATGATTGGAAACACGTGCTTTGGAGTGACGAGTCAAAGTTTGAGGTTTTTGGGCAAAATCGACGAGTTTATGTTCGAAGATCTAAAACCGAAAAGTGATCCCGAACTGCATTGTGCCTACAGTGAAGCAAGGGCGTAGTTCTGTGTTAGTGCGGGGATGTTTCTCCTTTACTGGGACGGGAGATTTATGCAGAGTGCAGGGTGTAATGAGGAAGGAAAATTATTTTGCAATACTCCAGAATCATGCAGTGCCATCAGGATTGCGTATAATAGGCCGTAACTTTACATTCATGTATGACAACGACCCAAAACACACTGCGTTAGTGTGTAAGAACTATCTAAAGGAGCAAGAAGAAGGGCACACCCCGAAAGTAATGACATGGCCCCCACAAAGCCCAGATTTGAACCCTATAGAGTTGTTGTGGGATGAACTGGACAGGAGGATCCGAAAAATATGCCCAACTTCACAAGAACATTTAT
>CACRWH010006369.1:0-21419 GCA_902655005.2 Marronus borbonicus
CCGCATATACCTATACTAACTTACAATAGAGCACCTTTGTAATAGGATGTCTGCGCAAAGTGACCATGTCCTTTTCGTGTGATTTGTGCTTGTACTCACTTAGCCTTAGAAACAATAAACAGATGACATGCATAATTCCCATTGTAGCTTCTTGGTACGCTTGGATTGGCTCGTTTCTACTATTAAGCAAAAGAGTGGCACCATTATAAGATATAGGGATGCGTTGGGAAAATGTTTACATGTCACGACAGCATGAATAGCCAAACGCACATAAAAATACTAAATGTGACGTTAAGGCCATCGTATGCAAAACTTTCATCAAAGATCAAAAAATCAAAGATTCAATATAAGAAAATAGATCCAACCTTGGGATTGGCGTATCTAATCAAAGGTTTATAAGCGCTCTGCAGAAACATTAGTGGAAGTCAAAACAAAAGAAACGCGGAAAAATGTTCCACCGACGTATTGCAAAATATTGGTAATTAAAGCCCGAGGAGGTGATGCACGATATTAATTGATATGTAGATTTTTATCATGAATCACCATTGTATATATACTTCAAGTTTTAGGTTTTACAAAGTTTAAGATCTTCCAAGGGACAAGGCTGTAGGTAAGGATGCAATTAAACGGTACCGCACTTGCCCAAAGGTAAAAACTAACCTAAACATTCTGTCATGGGTGAATGAAAATAAATTCAAAAACAAAAGAAAACCAAAAAGCAGAACCAGTTATTATTGCCGTTCATTCACATAGAGCAGAAGCGCATGCTTGAATTACCTCATATCCAATATTTTGAGATTGGCAATGAATTGTATGAAGCATACATATTAAAAGAAAAGGATCTCTCATAAAACGGAGTCTTGTGGGATAAGACTGTTGTTCCTGATATTAATACTGTACAGGTCAATGCGGAAACTTTTCTTAACTAGAAGGTATGAAAAAGCTTTGTTTCCGATTAGTTTATGGTACTTATAGGTTTAAGAGCTTGTACTTTTCTAGGGTTTTGTATAGTTGTCCATTTCACCTCTATAAGTATATTCGAAATTCTTTCGCATTTCTTCATACCAAAAATGAACCCACATCAAACATTCTGAAGGTTCTGTACCCAATGCATCCAAACGTGGGCCATATACTTGTTAACCGTAATTAAAAAGAGAGCGACGTGCAGTACGCCAGAGATGTGCGTTTTAAAACGGAAGCTACTGCCCACAAGTATTCCTACATTTGTGGCAGGTACCAATTAGATAGTAGCAACTTAGTATCATTAATTGCTAATGAAAGTACAGGCTTACAGTTTTCCATAGTTCTAGGCATACCAAACAACGAACAATAGCTTTCGCAGGACTAATTTTAAGCATACAGTTTGATGAAAAGTTGGAGATTTGGATGATGAATACTGGAATAAGAAGCATCTATAGTTAGTTGGACTAAAATAAATTTGGACTTTGAATAAAAGATCATTATGGCACACCCCTATTAACTTAACTTAGTAGAAATAATATTACTGCGTGCCGAGTCGGGCAATTCCACAACAACAACAAGAAGGCGGTCAACCAGCCTTTCTCACAAGCTTCAATAGCGTCATCAGTGTTGAGACCTGAAATCAGATTAACATGTAGGCAATATATTGAAAGCTTTTAAATAATTTACATACTGTTCATGCATCCAGTCCAGCATAATAAGAATCTTTGTGGGTGAGAAAAATGTCCAATATCTGATTTTTAAAACCGAATATTATGTTATGTACGGTAGTTGCTTGTTGTTTGAGTAAATAAAGCGCAGCTAATAAAGAGTGTTTGCTTACATGAATGGAATTTTATATTTTTTCCATTGTTCTTAGCTAAATCTTATTACTGTAAGGATTGTATCGGAATTTCCAGCTTCATGTAGAAGTATTATCCGAGAAACTTCCGAACAACATTTTTTCCACGGTTTAGTGTGTTAAAATGCTTTTAGCTACTATCTGAATATTTAAACTATCTCTCCATGAGCCCATATTAAAGAAATAAGGTCGCAGGAACAAGTGTTTTCTTTAGTTTTCTAAAGTGATTTATTGAGGGAATACAAGGAAAGGTTTGTATAACAGTTCCCGTTTGATTTTAGTTTAAAAACAGCATTCGAATGTCACATAGAAACTGTTGTGATAGGTTTGTAAGTTGTTAATATTAAAGCTGATTGTTCACAAAACTTTGGTTTAAAAGTAATTGAAAATATGAACAATGGTTGTTGATAAAACATTGCCCCATTACCCATTACCTCCATTTTATACGTACTTACTATGACCAACCCATATAATAGCTACAACGCTTCTGTAGCTGTCATTATTCATTAAGTGTAGGTACCTACAATATAATTTGCTAGTGCACTTAAGCAATCCAGAAATTAATCACTACACGTTTTATAAAAAAAAATCCAGAACAATTTTCTTTATCAGATTCTGTAAATATATGCAGGGTGATCCATTAAAAAAAAATTGAGATAGGGTGAATCAACCAATGCAACGATTTGGATGGTCACCGACGCTAATTGATATAAAAAAATTGATGTACAACCCCAAGAAACACTCAATTGAATAAAATTTGCATGACAACGCCGACGTGTAAACCGTTTAAGATATGGAGCACTAAGTAAACAGTCGAATTCGCAAAAATCTTACATTATCCCAATTATCTCAAAAACTTTACTTTAATAAATATTGATCAGAATATCTAGGCCTAGGTTATTCTACTCAATTAAAATCACCAAAATTGACGCTGTATTAACCTCTATAGAATAAAAGTATATATTCAACAACTCTGCGAGGATGGCACTTTTCGGCTTGTCGGAAACTGATGAAAATGAATGATTAATAGAAACTACCACCGCCGCCATATTTGGACGCGTTTCGCAGTTGACACAGCTTTGCGAGTGCTGGTAGTCGATCGTAGGAAGGTCATATATTCATACGGAATGACATGCAGTAGGTATTGGTGAGAATTTCTTAAACCTAGACATTCTAATCTGTTAAAATTGCCGAGATTAACGCTATATCGACCTCTACAGATATCCAACAATTCTGCGAGGGTAGCAGACTTGGACTAGTTGGAAATTCACCAATGGAAATTAATTAAATCAATATATTATATATTCATCAATACTTGCTACATGTTATAATTTCGTATACGTACAACTTTCCTACGATCGATCACCAGCGCTCACAAAGCTGGGCTGATGAGCCGCAAACGGCGGAACGTGTTCATAGAAGGCGATGCTGGTAGTTTCATATTAATTATTCATTTAAATTGCTTTAGTTGAGCATAAGGAGTATCGAAGAAGACCGAGATGCATTGAAATGAGTCCAAGAAGGTAATAATATATAGGATTTTCACGGAACGAATTGTTGCACGTCATTGATGACGGTGATGCTATGTTATACAATTTCAACACATGAACAAACTTCAAATTGATAGATAGTTTTGGTTATGTTAAATATTTTTTAAATTGGATGCATTCAAACAATAACACTTTGGAAAGTATTTAATATTCCTTTCTACATAGCGTGAACCGGTTTTTTTCATGCTACAAGCATTCATTGTAAATATTTAACTGGCAAATTGTAATTCGAAAGCAATTTTCATCCATTATATACAATAAAATAAATTAATTCAAAACTTTACATCTGATAGAATTACTATTAATAAGCAATGAAACACAATTCGCGTTTTATATCAGAATTTAATAATACACTTGCAACAAGCAATGGTATAGTAATTACATTTTCACAGTACGAGTAATAACCTCATGACTCGTAGTCTTCTTCAGCGTCACTCTCCGAATTAACATGGATAATAAATTCTCCAATTTCTTCCTGGTCAATTCCCACTTCCCTATCCCACCATTTCTGTATTTCTTTCTCCGTATGCTCTACTGTGTTTCTCCAATTATCTGGGGTTATCCTGTTAAGGGCATTTTGCCAAGCTGACTTTGCATTTTCAATTGTACGGCCCATTTCTCCAACGTGGTAAATGTAATAGTTTTTCGCCATACCCCAGATATTCTCTATTGCGGCGGTTCTCAAACTTTATTTTTCGCGTACCTTTCAAATGCGATGTAGATCAAACGCGTACCACCGAACTAAATGTACCATATGTGGTACATATCCACCAAACTTGTAGCGTAATAAGACACCGTTAAACATTCAACAGATTATTATTGTAATGAAACAACTTGTATTTTAAAGCGTTAAGTTTAATTAAAGAACAATAGACTTACAAATATTTTGTCTTAAACGTCAATGAGAATGATGGATCTGCATAGTCGCAATGAGAGAAGCAATGTTAGGTTCAATTGTAGTCAATTTCATACGCACATTTGGGTCAACATCGAGTCTATTTCGATATTTATTTTTAACTTCCAACATTGCAGAGAACCCAGTTTCACAAAGGTAGGTGGTTGAAAATGGAATTAAAAACAACAAAGCTTTTTTAGACAAAGTTGGATATTCATTTTTAACTCTCAACCAAAATTCGGACAACTGCAGTTTGGCAAACTCCATTTTTAAACCTCCATCGCAAGACAGGTCTATAAAAGATTCTTTTTCGTCGTTTGTCAGTGAATCGGGAATGCTCTCCAAAATAAAAAGGTTGCGAATCCAAAGGAATCCAGAATAGTCGTCTTGAAAGTATTTCCCAAACGCGTTAATCAGCATTTGGCAATGTTCTTTTATGTTATTAATAAAGTCGTCCTTCAAACTTATTGCATTTTCTGTCACAAAATTTTCCAAATTACAAAATGATTGTAGGTTTTTATTTGAAATACCGTCTTTTATCATTTGACATTTTCTGATGAAAGCCCTAATTTTATCATCTACCAAAAATCGATTTGTGGTTTTACCTTGCAAACTTAAGTTCAGATCATTCAGACGATTAAACATATCTGCTAAGTAAGCAACTGTTGTTAGCCACAACTCGTCTGTTAATCGATCTTGTAATTCAAAATTGGTTTCCATTAGAAACAATTGGACTTCGGAATGCAACTCGTACAACCTACTTAGCATACTTCCCTTTGAAAGCCATCTAACCTCCGTGTGCAGCAGCAAGTTTACATGAGCACTACCCATTTCAGAACACAATTTCGAAAATAAACGTGAATTTAAAGCTCGGGATTTGATAAAATTGACTATTTTGACTGCCTCCTGGAGAACATTCTTAAACTGATCTGGCATTTGTTTTGCTGCTAATGCCTCTCTGTGGATGTAGCAATGGGTAAAGGTACAATTTTCTGCAACTGATTTCACTTTGCTGGTAACACCTCCGTATTTTCCCGTCATGGCGCACGCACCGTCAGAACAGAAACCAACGCATTTCTTCCAATCTAGTCCATTCTCCGCAAAAAAGTCATTGAGTATTTTGAATACTTCTTCGGCCGTAGTTCGTGTTGGGAGTGCTTTGCAAAATAAATAATCCTCTTCTACTTTAGTTTCAAATATATACCGCACATAAACCATAAGCTGAGCATAATTTGTTACATCTGTGCTCTCGTCGAGCTGTATGGCGAAACAATCACTATTCTTGACGCGGACTAATAATTGTTCTTTAACATTCGATGCCATCAATTCAATCCTGCGATGGACGGTATCATTTGACAGTGCTGCAGTATCCAGCTTTCTAGCAGATGTTTCACCTAACATACATGTAACTATATCTTTTGCAGCAGGTAGCACCAGTTCTTCACCAATAGTATGAGCTTTTCCACATCTTGCAATTCTTAAACTCACTAAGAAGGATGCCATTGTTGCTTTTTCAGAACTGCCGACAAAGGACAACATAGTTTTCTTTCCGTCTTTCATCTCAGCCAACTTACGGACAAAATAATCCTTACTTTTATTTTCTAATGTAGAATGTTTTGTATTAAAGTGCCGCTTCAATAATGACGGTTTCATGCAATGATTTGAGAGAATTTCAAAACAGATCACACAGTGCGGCCTAGGCTCATCGTTTACGGTTGTGAACGTGAATCCCAAATTAATGTATTCCGCATCATATTTTCTTACTATTTTCCGTAATTTGGAAGGATTTCTTTCATATTCACCCACAACATATTCTGGTTCTGAAGTAGAATTTGATGGAGTAGCATTTTCCAATGTTTTTATGTCCCTTTTAAGCCACTTATCCATATTTTTCACGTGTAAGTTCCTGAACACAACTTAATAAACACGTTCGCACTACTATACAATTTTCACAACTCTGCACAAACACGCATTACTCTGCAATTTTCAAACATGCAGGGGATTTCCCATTGAATCAACACCAACAATACTATTGCCTTTGACAATATGAAAGGTATAAAATGTGAGAAGAGATAGATTTTCAATTATCATTCAATTCAATTATCATTCAATTATCATTCAATTATAATAAAAGTAAACTATTTATGTAAAATAAGTGAATAAAAGCCTCTTTAGTGAATATTAGTAAACCAGTTTATTCAACATATATAACCCAATGACCAAAATATGTATACAGTGGACCCCGCCATGTAATGTATACAGCTAAAAAGCGCGCTATAGCTGTTCTATCAATTCTATATGGAGTATACGTCTGTTATGTGTCCAGATGCCTGAACTGCAGGATTACCGATTTCAGCCAATGTTTATTTTATTTGAAGGCAAATAAGTAAATAACGCTTATTATTTGTTCGCGTACCACCTTTGGTGGGCTCGCGTACCACTGGTGGTACGCGTATCACAGTTTGAGAACCGTTGCTCTATTGGATTGAAAATGCAGTGATATGGTGAAAGACGCAGAACTTTATGACCATATTTCTCTGCAAACTGATCAACTTCATATACAGGTTCAGTTTTATTTCTGCAAAATCATGGGTAAAGTTATAAACCGATCTAATAAACATATGTTGCACTTACTTTTTAACTAAATCAAGTAATTGAATTTTTAGCATATCTGCATTGTAGGTTATGTTGTTTTTCGTAAGCCACTCCTGAACTTCTGCTTTAGTGGATGATGCAGTGGGTGATTTGTTTAAAATTGTTGTGTGGTATGAAGCGTTACCTAAGACTATTACAGATGGGGCCTCTAATTGGGGAAGTACCCGATGTTCAAGCCTTTGTAAATAGTTGTCTCTATTCATTTCTCCATGGTAATCACCAGTGGCGGTTGCCGATGGAAATACCAATCCAGCACTATTAATAAAGCCGTCAGAATATCGATAAAAAATTATATTAATAAAAATTCATGTTTAGTACCTTTTTCCGCCAATTTTCCGTGTACATACACTTCTTACATCGTCATCTTGCCAAGACCGTGCCACGGTGCCGTCTTGAAAGATCCAGGTCTCATCAGTGAAAAGAAATTTATATGTTTTAGAATTTTTGTAACGAACATACTCCGATAAAAGTTTATTCGTTTTAACACAATGTGTGGTAATTCCATCAACGCTCTTTTTGGATCATCTTCGTTATAATGAAATCCAATATTATGCAGGATTTTCCAACGTGATGTTTGTCCACCTACAAATATCTCTCTTTCACGTAATACAGCCATCAAGGATTTGCGAGTAATATGTTGCTGGACAATTATACAAAATTCAAATTAATTAAAAAACATATGATTAATATTTTAATATACTTACTGTTCCTGTACATGCCATACACAGCATTTCTGATAGCGCACTCAGCAAAATTTTCAATATTAACCACTGGCTTCCCCCTTTGATGTTTTCACTTAGGACTATGTAATCCTTTCCCCTTTTTAAGGTCGCTAGAAATTTTACTAACTGTAGCTATACTTATGCCTAAAGATTTAGATGCTCGCTGTAATGAATATAATATAATTAATTATACCCCTCATTGTTATGAGCAAAGCATAAATATTACCTCTCGTACAGCACTTAAAGGCAATAAAGGTCTGTCGATGACGTGCAACGATTCGTTCCATGAAAATCCTATATCAGGTGTTCTATATACAAAATTAACTTTTTAAAAAAATCTTTTTCAGTAGGTTGGTCAAGAACTAAGTGAATACGCTTTATAACATGTAACTGGGTTGCCTTTATAAATTAATAATTTAACAAAATGTTCAGATCGCCATGGTACTCGCAAAAATATATTTTATTTAAAAATTGCCACTTCAAACCTGGCTCAGTTGAGAAAAATGGAAAACACATTGAATAAGTACATTTGTTATTGACATAGAAAACTTAAGGTTATGGAATAAATTCATTGAATTCAATTTTAAGGTTACACCGTTGCTGGTTTTGAATTAATTACTCAAAACATTTTTCTGACAACTCGGTTTTTTCTTATTTAATACATCATTTAATTGTCTCGATGATACCATCGAAACGTTAGTACCTTACATTGCCACATTTCCGAATAAAAGTCATTTAAAAAGTGGAAAATATAAATTTTATTAATAATAAAAAGCAAAGATAAATGCTGTAGTAAATGAAAATTATCAGCAAAACTGTGGATTCATTTTGTGGTCTATCAACATAGATCAACTCCATACTTAGCAAAATATCAAATTTTTATATACCATTCTTTTTTTTAAGACGTCCTGCATTTGAAATTTCTCTCAATTTTACTCTCTGCGGATTAGTTAATATTTCTGTTTGGAAATTTCGCATTGATCAAACGGCACACTTCTTGCTGAGTTTTGGTTTTATCATCGCATCCAACAGGAATTGAAATTTCTATGCACTGAGCTTCACTGAAATCATCCAAGTATGGATGATTTCAGTGAAAGTGTTTTTAAATACTTTTTGTTAGGTAGTAACATTTATAAACAGGTGGATAGGATTTCGAACATTTGATTTAAAAGAAACAGTCATTTCATTTCTTGAATAACAACATTCATCTTTATTTGTTATTAATAAAATCTATGTTTTCCACCCTTAAAATGACTTTTACTCGAAAATTTTGTTATTTAATACTAAAATGTTGATCGTACCACTTCAAAAATCAAATGATTTATCAAAACAAAAAAAAACGGGAGTTGTTAAACAAAATATTGTCAAAAAACAAGTCGTTTCAAATTTAAGGAATTTATTCCAGAATTTTGTGGCGCACAAACTAGTTCATGTACATAATTAATTATACACTGTTCATAATAGTCAAATATGTAGGTACATATAGTGCGGCAAACAAAATATATTTACGGGAGTATATCAAATAATGTGGCAATAAATATGCTAATCAATTATTATTATATAATGTTGAAGAAAGTAACCGAGTAACCAAACTAACCGAGATTAAAAATATTTTTAAGAAAACATATTCTTATATAATTCAGAATCGTAAAGAAGTAATAGATACCATTATTTATGTATATAATTACACCAGAATCACTCCAATCAATGCGAGGGCACTCAGAGTAATACGTATTTACATTAATTTGCTGTCGGAGCGTAACGAACGATCACGAAGTAAAGAACATAGATGTGCTCAGACGCGGAAAATAAGCTTTAGTGTTAAGCAGTCACCACAAGAATCATGTCTCGAATGCCTTGCAATCAGCCTATGTTAAGAGTTATCGGTATTCTTAAAAAAGCAGGCTTAGATTCTACTGTAAATATAACAAAGGTGCAATTTCTAAAACGCACGTTCCATTTTTGCTGTTACATGCTCGTCCTAATATTGGTTCTTATGAATATGATGAATGCGGCAAAAACTGGTAATGAAAGGGCATTAAACCGTATGTTCTGCGTCCTAATTCCTCTCGTAAATTTCATAGCCAAAGTAGCTACAACTTTAGTAAATAAAAAATGTGTTCTGTCGATTATGGATGACTTGAAGTCAAAAGCTTTTAATGGACATTCTGAAGAATTGAACAATTATGTTAAGCTAGTCAACAGAATTAGCGAAATACTATGGCAATATTACTCGCTAACCGTGAGTGTACTTGTGCTATCTACTGCCGTGTTACCTGTTATAAGAGACATTGATTTAATGATGATACCACCACCATTTGATACGGGAAGATACAATATGGTCTACAGGGTAATACATCTTGTTGCCTTGGTATACGTAGCTATAAGCAGCCTATGTTATGATTCGTTCCTTATAATATTAATGGCAATCTGTATTACTCAACTGTATATATTAAGAGATAGATTGATGAATGTATTTAAAGATGCAACATTATCTCAGAGATTTAAGGATGTCGAAACTGTGGATAAAGAAGAGATACAAATCATAAAGGAGTGCATTACTTTACACGAAGCTATAAATCAGTAAGTTTTTCCATGGGGTTTAAGGCGTATATCCGATGTTACAGTTTTAGGTTTGTCAACAAACTTAGTGCCATTTTGTCATTTCCTATATTTATGCAGTATGTTTGCGGATGTTTTATGATATGCAACGCTATATTGCGATTAACAATTCTGGTAAGTGTAATTATATATAAATGCCCTACTTTCCACAACAAACAAAAAAAGACTAATTTGTAAGTCCCAGTCTGTGAAACTTATTGCAAAGTGCTTTGTTTATATATCTGCGTTAAAATTTAAGTCGTCGCAAACATTAGAGAATTCCTTAATTTTGAAAATTTTAAACAAATACGTATATGCAGTGATGCGTAAAGAGACAAAGGGGGCCATTGGTTCTGGATAAGAACTAAAATAATTCTTACTATAAATTATTGTATGGGATGGGGAACCTACAAAAGCATTTTCCGCCTGACAATAAATATCCTTCCTTGTAAACATGTGGAATTTAATTATATTCGCTTTCATTAGAAAAACCTGTTTAATAACATCATATGCAGCTTTCTTAAACAGCAAAGTAGCATAGCACGAAAAGCTTTTGTTCACACTTAGAACCGAAGATATTTACGGTTGTTGAAATTTTAGCATTTGTACCGCTAAAGAAAGAACTTATAACTAAACGGGAGTCCTTCAATTGCATTGAAGTAGTATGTGGTATAAATTCTAATTTCGGTTTTATGTGATATTTTTCGGTTTTTGAGTAGATGTAATAAGCTCTGAGTCAAACTTGAATATTTTTTGGTTAGTTTCTATGCTTCTGTTGTTTATTTCTTCTATAATTGTGCCCAGATACTGAAATGTATCCACCTATTCGAACTCAAACAATCCGATTTTTATCTTTCCTAGTTTTGTCGTCTTTGTGTTTATCATTATGATAATGTTTATTTATAATTTAGCCTATCATCTGTCTCGGAAACAACCGAATATTGACGAAACACGAGATAATTGCCAGTTCCGTTTCTTAACTCTTAGACAGTGAAACCTCGATCATTGGTATTTTGTAATTGCACTTGGTTCAGAAAGGAAGCTTATTGACTTGCCACCCACCAGTTTAGCACATATGCGTTTTCTACACTTTACCGTCACATTCGATATAAGTTTTAGTATTCCTGTAAAACGACATGCATCTTAAGAACCTTTCTTCTGTATTTGAAATACGTCATTTTTAAGAAAGGTTTGATATCTGACAATAATTTCCTATTTCTAATATAATACATACATCAAATATGAAAGACTGGAAACTTAGTTAAGAATAAAACTCATCATGAACAAAGGCACGTTAACAAGTTGGCATATACCCAATGCAAAACAATTTACAATAAAGCATTCCATGTTTGCAGAACAATTAGTTCTTATTTTTAATTTATCCATATTCACATTCGGGGGGTGCAGTGTCTGCTAGAGGTTTGTCAAAAAAAGTAATAGCTTGATAACTTCAAAGCAATGGTTAGACATGTTTAAGTGCAATACGAGTGAGTTTGGGGGACATTATGTGGCTGCAAATAAGCCATGGACACTCTACACGCCAGAAACCATAAGTTAGTCGGCAAAAAGATGCTTTCCTGGCGAAGATGATTTCATTAACAGAAAAGGCCATATTGATGATTTTTTGGAAAAGGGGCAATTGCGAGACAGCACTGTGTTGATTTATTTGACCGATTCGACGATGAAAAGAAGAAAAAAGGCCCCACTTGACGAAGAAAAAAACTGTCTACCATCATGACCATGGCTCACTCGTCAGCAATTGCGACGGTAAAACTAAACCAGTTATGGCACGCACTAGTGCTCCATCCACTCTGCTCCACTGGCTCACTGCGAATTCTTTTTTTTCCAAAATGTCTTGACGGAAAGCGGTTCGCGTCAAATGAAGAGTTTATTGCCAGAGTTCGACAAATTGTACTATGTGGATGGCTTAAAAAAGTTGGAACATCGCTGAATTAAGTGGATACAAAAAGATTATGTATGTCGAGAAATAAATTTACTAAATGCAAAACAATTGCCTGGTCTTCCTTAACATAGGTATTTGTGATACTTTCTTGGTATATCTTGAATAACGACGTTGTTATTACAGACACTGGTATCGGCACACTCCTCATCGCACAACTTATTTAACTAATTCGGGACAATTGTTTTGGGCATTTCTAGATTTCCATTATAATTAACATTCATCCGGTCGTACGACAAATTACTTGCTTGCTGAAGGGTATGCCGACTGTTTAGTACTAGCTATGCTACCTTACAGTCGTTGACACCGGTCTAATGCGAAAAACTCGCCGGCATCGCGTTTATAAAGCTATAACTGAAGTTTAGTGTATGTTTATGCTGTATACTGCGCTAAAAGGCGATCTAGTCATAAAGCCATTATATTCTAAACAATATTATGCACATATCATTATATAATTCATGTGTTCTTGGATAAAATTTAATATATAATCCGAATTTAAGCATAAAAGTTTAAGACGTATACTTTGTTATAGGGAGAAACAGGAACAGCTACTGTTATAAGCATCGTTTCTTGGGCGGGTGTAGTCTTTTTCCAATTAGCGGTGTACCATTGGTTGGGAAATGAAATAACTTTTAAGGTTTGTATGTAAAGAACTCATGTTTTTCAAGAATTTGCAAATTTGCACCGTTTATTAAAGCGTTCAATTTCTGGAAACATATTCCCAAATTTAGTTACCAACCATTTACACTTCTCATGATAAATAATACCGGCTTGTGATGCTAGCGTTATAGTGGAAAGGTTCATTGCTGGAACCGTGGAAACCAAAACACCGATTTCCACGGAAATAGTTGCCAGACCTAAGACCGACGAATATGCTAACCGTTACACTTTGTATGCCTATAAGTGTTGCAAGGTGACCCAACGGTTGAAGAAAGTCAATTTATTTTCCAAACAAAAATAAAGACTAACAGTGCATGCCGTAGGTCACAAGGCGATCATCCCCAGGCAGAGTAACTAACAAGGGAGCATCGGCAATCCGAAAATACACATTTGGATGAAACCCTAGAAACTAAGGGATTACCTTGAGAATAACTCCGCATTTTTTGGTAGCTGAACTTAGGAATACACTAAACCCGGCATGTACTACTGAACTAAAATATTTGTTTTCTATTTTGCGTTCATAACAACTTCATTATGAAACCCAAATGATGTAATTTGCGTATCGAAAAGAGGCTCATTTCCATACGCAAAATTTTATTTCTTAATATTGGTCGCAATGACATTTGATATGACCAATAACATATAACATCCAAGACAGAAGATATATTTATTTTTATTTGATATTCACATAACCTTATTCTAGTAATAGTAATTCCAGAACTCGTGCGACAAACCCAGGTCTTATGGAACTTGTTTTTTAACATACTATAATAATCTTTCGGTTAGGCCGCGAATAGCTGTCAAATTTGATATTTTAAATGCATATACACTATCGGACATAATTGTAGAATTGTAGCAACAAACGCTGCAGGCGAATGTTTATAATTGATTTCAGAAAATTATTAGACTAAGTAATTTTGTTACGTGGCTATTAAATGCTGCACAATGCAGATATTTATAAACATTAAAATAGATAAAAATGTATCGATAAGAAAAGATGCCGGCATTTTGTAAACAAACAAACGAATTATAAGCGGGACAAAAATGGAGCGACAAAGATGGAACTATTAGTACGCTTTGCAAACACTTAGTCGTTTATAATTAGAGCACAACATGTCGATTGCCTAGCATTAGCGTCACTGCGCTTGGTTAATCGAAATAAAAGTGCGCATTATTTAGAACGAGAAACAATAAGAAAATTTATGAAAACGCAAACATAATATAGTAAACAACTCGCCGAATATGCTTAGATGGCTGAAAAGAAATCCGGAACTGAGGCCTTTAACACCTGCATCATAGCGTACGTTTCTACAGCGGTCTCTTTGAGACTCATCCGTTGCGGCGTATATATCTGCTTATAAACAGAAAAAGATCGTTCTATATCCAGCGGGGGTCCTTGAATTTGTATAACGGATCTTCCACAACACTATTGTTAAAAAAAATGGCGTAATCTAGAAAAATCGACATTTTTACCTAATATACTATTAAATTTTTCTCAGACTGAAACCCTTTTTTCGTCATCTAAAGTATGTAGCCGCAACCGTCCGCACACCTGCGGACTTGATTGTATTTCTTCCAAGGCTGACGAAATATTGTCCGATTTTTGCAAACGGTCTATTGCACGCACTTAACATCATCGATAAATCACATATACGGTGTCCTTCCGTTTTTTTTTTTAATTTGTGGGTTGCGCTGTTTACATGGTTCCTACACATATATGGTTTCCAACATAAATCGCAAAATAAACACCTGATTTCTTTATCATTATATAGTAAGTCTTGAAATGCCATAAATACGTGTTTATCCTGTTAGCAAATAGACAAGTTGATGCATTTCTGCACATTTTCGACATTTTTAATGCTTTCCGTTCAATTCCGACACTTACCAACTTCCTACTGCGATATGTATTACACATAGCACACAGCATAGAAGGCCGGGAAGTGCCGACATTAACGGAGCAGCTCTGTATCCCCTCAACCTCTCGCGGTGAAACACTACGGGAAGGCAAGCTGTTGCGCTCTATTCATAATTCGTCGAACTGGCAAGTTCGTCAAGTAGTTACCAGCATTTGTAGAAACGTTTGTATTGAAGCGTATCAACGTGGAGTACAACAAAGCGAAATTGCGCGTCTGTTTAATTTACACAGAAATATAGTATGTCGCACAGTAAAACAGTTCAATCAGTATGGAGTGATAATATCTCCAAAAAGAACAGGACGTCTGAGCATCACAGGCCGCCCCTTTTAAATTGGCAGAACGCATTAGGTTTGAATTGGATGTCTACAAAATCAGTACAGCGACGTCCCATATCTTATGGTTTGCAAAGTAGGCGTCCTGCCAAAAAAACCTTTATTATTTATTATTTTATGAATTTGCAAAGACGCACTTAAATTGGATCACACAAATGTGGAAAACAGTATTATTTTCCGACGAATTGAAACAACAATGGATAAATTTGTACTTAGACATTTTAAGCAGAATTATTTGAGGAAATGATACGAATATGGAATAATATGCTGGGCGATGTCGTAGAAAAACTAATTTACTCAATGCCGCGAGAAGATGTGGAGAAGTCATACGCAATAAGGGATATTGGAACAATTATTAAGTAGTTAGTATAATATTTTAAGTTCCTTGTAAGGTGTAAATCACATGATTTAAATAAGTTTAAGTAAATTGTTGCTCCATTTTTGTCTCGTTTATAATTAATTCCGTATTTATCAAATGCCTTTATGGTTCTTTGGTATAATTACATCTTCATCTTTTTCAATGTTTACGAAGGTTTACATTGTGCAGAATTTCATAAATATTCATCAAAGCGCTCAGTGTAATAATTTACCTAAAATCTATTATACATTATAAAACTTACAATGTTTGTTGCTCCATTTATGTCCGATAGTGTATGTATATGTATATTTTTACTCATACGCCATAATCGGCAACTTCACGCATTCAGATCAACGCGTGGAATTTTATTTTAAGCACTATTGCATGAAATAAAGTCGGTATTTATTGAATATAACACAAGTAAAAATAAAGGTACTAAACTAAATAATAAATAACCTGTAAGTATGATGTTAATGCTGCTTTGTATAAAAAAGAAAGACATTTAAGAAAATGTTATATTGTACTTTTAAGGTAAAGCAATGACAACATCAATGTCCTATTTTTTCATCAGAATATATGTTTTTCTTTTAATCAAGAACTGGGAAAAATTTTTTAAATTTTAATTTTATCAAATTTGATTTAAATAAAAGCACATTGAATTGTCAAGCACTGTCAAGTTAACATTTTGTAACTAATCTAACTACATATTTATTTTGTCATTGAAAGTACTTGCTATGAATACAAAAAATATTGTGTGCCATAAACTGGCTGCTCATGCGTGAAATGTCTTCTCAGGTAAATGTTCATAAATCCTTCGAATTTATAATTCAATCTTAAGGTACTTCTAACCATATTCGACATAATTGCATTTTTTGAAAATTTTTGACAGATTTTACAGAACTCTTAATCTGCTTTCAGAGTGCCCAACTTGTAGACGCGTGTTACATGTCGGAATGGTATATGTTAAGCAGGAAATCGCAGAAGCTACTGATGATTTTGATGGAGCGCGCTAGAAAACCTTTGGTTATTCAATTGTATAAATTTGTATTTATCTCACTTGAATCTCTTGGTACAGTAAGTGGTGTCATATAAAGCAACAATTTCAGTGTCGTAACTTAAACTATATTTTAGATAATTCGCTGGTCGTATTCACTGTTTGCTTTAATTAAAGCTAGGTACAGCTAGATTCTTCAAAATTGTATGAAATTTAATGTGCAATACTCACTTATATTTACTAACGTATAGTACCTCTTGCACAAAATAAGCATGTGCTCTTTATGTCATTTCTGCTTGCACTTACTATTACCTATTTTTCTAAATATAACAATAAATAAATTCTAAATATAATTATAAGTCTTTATTCAGCACGTTATTCACTTCACAAAATAAAAATTTAAAAACGAAATAATCCATACCTGTGCCAAACCTTAAGAACCAGTTCAGATGGGTAACCTATGCACCGATCCTATTTTTAATCTGTAAGCTCGATATACTAAGAAGATAATACAGCTTTGGACAATAAAGCGAAGTATCTACAGATTTTCGCAAATGTGCAAAACACATTCGTTGATTTAATATTAACAAAAAATTATTTATAATCGCGAATTGCTCTAAAATGACATACGTTCCTTTGAGAAACCAAACAATTTTAAGAATTAAAACCGGCTATACAAACGTGTTGCTTCAATGTCTAGTAGCAGCCGCCTTACACTCGCGCGCACCTAAAAGAGTGCTAGAATAACTGTAAAAATATGAAATAATGCAACCATAGCAGATCATTGGTAACCAGCTATAGTTATGTACAGTAATTTTATACTTTCATTTGTGTACGGGTTGATAAATCAGGCAGTACCAAAGGATAAGTGTTTCGTCATGAATACTTGCAATTGTTATGGCAAAAAATCGGGTGAATTCTATAGGACTCTCTCGAACTAAAATTGCTCAAAAGTGAAAGAGCTCCCATTGTGCTGTTTAGTTAGTCGTAAGTATGTATAACATATGTGCATAAATCCATTAGATTTTATAAAAATAAACCTGGAAGTGATCGTCCCAAAATAACACCAGCGAGAGAGAACCGTTTATTTGAGAGACTTTTTGTTCGTGATAAGATGAAACCTTCTGTGCAGCTCTTTGCAGAAATTTGTGCAGAAGGTGGTCCAAAAATGTTGGCCAGAACGTTGAGAAGACGCTAAAATGTTGCAGGACTAAAAGGTAGTAAGGCAATAAAAATGCTTTTATTGTCGGAAATCAACAGGAAGAAACCATCAAAATTGGGTAAAAAGACACCAATATTGAATAATTGAACACTGGGGAGAGAGTGTTGTGGTCCAACGAAACGAGTTTTTAAACAGATACTGCTTTTAAAGGATAAACATAACTTTTAATAAATAGAATACGTCCATAGCTTCTTTTCCTTCTTTTTGGCATTCTATCGAATACATACCTACATTCTTTATGTGTTTCTTTGCCATCGGTAACATACCTGCAAATACATTCGAAGGTATCGAAATATCCCGTACGGTAAGGTAAAGATGGTAATAGCGTACCATATATCGTGTAATCCGATGTACAGTTCGCCAACAGGCAACCTTTCGTCCTTCATTTCTAGCTCAAAACGTGTATTGGTACGCAAGTATCTTTGAAAAACTTTTTTTTTCAATTTGGGCAGACGCGAACTTTAATTTAATCATAAATATATTTCCTTAACATAACTTTGAGTAAATCACTTATGAAATGAAACTCTTACGAATTGCATAAATCTATATTTATCAAAATGTTGTAGAGGAAGTTCCGAAAATCCACCCTAAATATGGTCAGGAAAATTCAAGTTTTGTAAACTGAAGGCTCCTACGATCTACTATTTTTATTATGTTTTTCAATATTTTAGTTTAGTCACTGATGTTTCTCTTTAAAAATTACTTCTTTTCACAAAGTATATTCTTAAGTAAATGTTTGGATTATAACTTACAATTAATAAGATTTAATTACCGATTCTTTCTGTTCCATTCACAGATTACATACAGATATTCAATTGTAGTAGTACTAATTACAACGAAATCTGCAATATTCAATCCCTGCCACTTAAAGGTTCTAACAAATTTTTTGTCTGAAGAAGGTACTCTGATCAGTACTCTTTATTCTATTACTATCGAAGTTATAACAAACCCAGAGCGTTTCATTATCGCAAACTATTATTAAGCTTCAGATGTGTGTATATACATTCTTAAATGCTAAGAAATGTGAAACGCGTCCTTTATGTTATTAAAATTTTACTAATTGCGTTTTACCCCCATAAAGTCATGGGCTCTTCGAAGACCTGATCAAAACTCCAAGCACAACTTGTTGATATAAAACCAAACTAATGCACTACATTATCGCGATTTTAATATTTTACATATATATACTTTGTTATAAAATTAATCTAAAAGTTTCTTATTCTTTTTGTATTTTGGCCGAGTAATAATTATTTCCCAATTTTAAATGTGTGACATGCTAGCAAAGCGTTAAAAGATCAGAGACCTATTTCTTAAAGGATAATTTATATTTATAAACATTAATCCATGTTGCGTAGAGAAAAGTTTTCAAATCAATATTCCATTTCGTTTTTGAATTTGGCGCTTACTTGCATAAATTATTAGTTACTTTTAATATCTTTTATATGAATGTAAAAATACCAAAAGTTTTGTTCTAAAACATCAAGAAACCTGCAAACGTAACTTAGAAATAGCACTTAAACTTATTTTTAAGTACTTACTTTACAAGGCAAAAAAAAGAATGGTCATTTCGGAATCGCCAAAACAACGGGCGCTGTTGTGGAAGTAACTTTACGGAAAGAAATTAACAATACCTTTCAGAAATTAGTAAAAACTCCAATTCAACAAATCGAATCGAATAATCCTTTTTGCTACATGTATTCTGCACTCAACCACAACATTCCGATTGTTTCCGACCGGCTATTAAAACGTTTAATATATTACATCGCTTTTGAACTAACTTAGGGGTCATAGCGGCGGCAGTATCCAAATTTCGTGGTATATTTTGGGAATTAATCGATTTTTCTACTAATTCGGATTTGAGGCTGCGAGAACTTTTAAATAATATTTTTTCAAATAACGCCACTGCTTTTAAAGGAAGTTCTAATACAACGCAAGACAATTGCACCCCTCCCTGCCTCTTTGTCAAAAGGGTCACACAGCGCCATTGGAATTCACTGCAAAATGTTCTTACACAACAACCTTGAAATTTTATATATTCAGAAAGAAAAGTAATTAGTAAATAGAATTTACTATATAATGTATTATATAATAATATATAATAAATACAATACACAGGGTGTTATTTAAAGAGCCAAAGTTGTGTCTGTTTCCGGTTTAATGGCAATTGGAGAAAGAACTATTTGAAAGTACCGCCAAGTAGCCCACATTGCCTTTAATAGGAAATTATTTGACCGTTTTTTTTTGCAAGACCAAGGTAATAAGGTTACTGGGTCTTCGCCCTTTTTGGAAAATACTGTTTGGGTAGAAATTGCAACGTGTTAGCATGCGGAATAAAGAAATACTAAATATTAATTATTTAATGTTGGAAGAAATCCAACTTAAATGTATTTAGAACCCGAACTTAAAAGTGCTTGTAAGAGAATACACTCCAATATTACATGTTTCAATTTTCTATTACATTATAATTTTGTGAAGACAGCTTCTTTTCATTTTATTTAGAAATTCCTTCTATGAGAGTCTTCTTCGTCAAGTTGCTTTTTGTTAAGAAAGTGATCGATTTTATTTTTTTTTTCAAGTGATTCGGAAATAAGTGAATTCATGTATAAGAAGTAAAGTATGTTCTATCTTTGATTAGATTCTGTGGAAATTATAAAAAAATAGGAGTTGCTATTAAAAAAAAAACCCTTTTTCTAGTTGAATATGTTTGGACTAGATTTTTGTAAAATCCTGTATAACATTTTCATATGCATTAACTATGACCAACTGTTTATGTAGTTCATAGGAATTGCATAACTAATGCCGTAGAAGAGAGATTGATATTTAAACTGAAACCTGCGTCTGTCAACATTTTCTTTTTAACGGAATGCATACATAGGAAATGAAGGTCCCGATAGTTAAGAATAAGTTATTAACAAAAATATTTTCTCAACACTACCATAACCTTTGGATATATCCAACACATACAACATAAAAAAACACTGCTTGTTTGTAAAACATATTTTGTTTGTTGTTATAGAACGAAACAGAAACAGCAAATGTTATAAGCATCGTAACTTGGTCGGGTATAATCTTTCAATTAGCAGTATATCATTGGCTAGGCAATGAAATAACTTTTACGGTTTGTATATCAAAGAAACAGCGTAATAAATTTCTTACTATTCACGCTGCGCGGTTTATCAGATTCCAGGAATTGTTAAAAAGATAATAGGCACCTCCATTTTTCATTATAAATAATGCAATCCTCGATTTTTATGGAAATCGCAATTGATTTATTGAAAAAATAGCATTGATATTGGTTAAACTTAAGAATAAAGCCAGCCACTGCAACGAAAAATGAAAATCCGATTGAAATAGAACTTTTTAAATAAATTTGAATTAAGTCATACGATAATAATTCGTCTACAGCATCAAATACCTGTTTCAATAGCACCTTTTAAAGTTTGTATAGAAACAGACTCGTTCGCATCTATCTGATGAATTAAGACCTATTTTTATTTCGCCTGAAAATAAAACTCACGATAAGCATTCTCCTAGCCATCTAGAAATTGCTACATTTCGATGTTCTAGGGTCGTGCTTAGCTCTAATCTGGCAGAACACCAGTTTCTTAAGGCGACTTACAAGAAATGCATGATATTCTTGCATCTGCAGGCTTCTTGCGACCTTGTCCTGTGGTTCTACAGTTACTTCCATATTAACTGAAACATCTAACTATTCGACTAGGGCCACTTGAG
>CACRWH010006370.1:0-21379 GCA_902655005.2 Marronus borbonicus
AATAACTTTTTATTTATTTATTTTTGTCTTTTTTACCTGTACATACAATAAAATTGCATTTTGTTCTTAGTTTCGTTTGTTTCTGTAACCTTTTCATGTTTTTCACCAACCGACCGAACTTCTCTGAACGGCAGTGTACATGTATGTATCTCCAATTGCTTCATCCATATCGGTTTGCCAAACACTACTTAGATCAGTGAGTAATCAAAATAATATAATTTGGTGAGTAGACGAACCAGTAGCAACCGTTTGGTTTGTGATGTATTACTTATGATTTTACCTCATGTTTGCCAATAAGCTACACGAGGATTGTAGTGGCAAACATGGAATTTTAATTTAAACTTCATACCAAGACTTAGTTCCATCTGTTCTTTCTCTTGGTATTTTTCATTTTTGAGAGAAAGGCTTGATGAAAGAAATTTATAAAGACTTAATAAAGCTTTTGGTGTGGCAAGTTAAAAACATGCAAAACATGGTAAAACAATCAAGCACCACAAACGAAATTGTTTATAAATTAAATACCATCTACCTTTACAAGAACAAGAACATTTAAGCCTAGCAAGTTATGTTTTTGTTCTCACTGATTATCCTATTTACCAATCTAACCTTATACTAGGTTAAATTTTTCGTCAGTCGACAATGCATTTTTGTCATTTTCTCTTTTCTACATTTGATCCGATAAGGCCTACTTCGATGAGCATTCCTGCCTTTGAACAACACGAATAACTTAATATAGAGGTGTAGACGCGGACGAATACCTCTCTTATCTCGTCGAAATAAAACGCCGTATTCGTTCGCAGCGAAGACTTGCTGCTGCATGCTCACATGAAGATAATCGTTTTCGTGGCCATCGCGCCGAAGCTATTTCACGCGGCCTATGAACGTTATTACCTCTTAGCGTGTCTGTATGATATAGCTACAACATGTACAGTCAATCGTAAAAGTCAACGTGTACGAATCTTGAATGCAATAGGGTTGGTATGGAATTGAGATGAGAATTTTTTTATTTTAATCAAAAATGGTAAGTACATAATGGCGGCAAGAATAAAAGTCAGCTTCACAAAGCAGTATTGGATATGTTTAATAGCAGCTACTCCAAAATTATTAACAATTTCTTATTCGATTAAGAATGAGATTAGCATCATGCAAAAAGAATTGTGAGATATCCAAACCATATTTTCTTTCTACTGTTTGAATCTCACTTACGCAGAGTGTACATGAATCATTTGAAAAGTTATAAAGACTGAACCATCATCATGGGAGGTAGAAGGTATAAAGATTTCAATAAGAAATTTTCAAGAACAATAGAAGGTAATTTGAAACAAACGAAACGCGTGAGAGGCACCAGATTCAAGGAACACAGAGCCTGCTATGGAAGGATTAAATCGTAGAACACATGATGTAGAACATATAGCCTATGCTTTAGAGCACACAATAGCTTTTAAAGTAATTGAACAAAAAATATATTCGGAAACGGATTTGTGTTACAAGGATGCCGAAATTGTCCATTGTGAAAGCCGCGTGCGTAATCTCGTTAATGTTCACCAAAATGACGAAACATCTTTTAGAATCATCTCATTGAACAACGATATTCGCCAAATTTTGGACTTAGTTGGGAAGTATTACAATCAGGAACCATCTTCTGTAGGTTTCACAATGGCACCTTTTTCTTCGGTTTAGCATTATAATGTTATTGAAGTCTTATCAAACATTTTATGCAATGATGATGATCCAAAAAGAACAGATAACATTTTTCAGACCTTCAATTTAAAGTTCTTCCATTTTCTTCAATCGATGGGGTTCCCTCTCTGCAACACTTTTTTGAAAAGAATTACTTTTCTATAGTAGAAATGTCTTTCGGGTGATGTGTAGTTAATGTTAATGTAAGTTTTCTAAAGACTTTAGAAATCTTCTGAAGAAACTGACAGCATGGTCAGCGAAACGTCAAGTAAAACATTAACTACACGACATCACCCGAAAGACATTTCTACTATGGATTACGGTCGTGAAAGCCTACACTCAACAATTACTTTTCCATTCAGAAAAGAATATGCAACTTCCCCCTTTTCTTTGGTTAGTTGAAAGAGCTATTGCAGGATGTGAAATTGCATTTCAGAGCTCAAATCCAAATTTCCCATTTATATTCATTCATTTTCATAAAACCACTGAACATCTTCAAGCAAAAGATTTAGATATGTTGCCGTACTGCTAAGATTACCTTCACCTATCATACATCAGATGGTTTCAAACTGAAGGTAGAACTTCCTTTGCCCGTATTCTACGCTGGTGTCAAAGGAAACGATCTCACCTAGGCCAAGGCAGCGAGTTGCTTGACATCTTAAAGGGGTGTTCAGTATAGAGAAGATGCTTAATAGACTTATTGTGGTCTAAATCCTGCGGGATCCATCTCGCTGTCTATAACGTAAGAATAGGTACACTAGTCTTTAGGCGCCAAATTTGAAGGTATAATAAGAGAAAAGAATAACGAGAAAGTAGAAGAGGAGTGAAATCAATAGAAGATAGCAAATAAACGAATCTAGCTTCAGAAGCATCTCGGCGGTGTTCCAACGACCGCATTCCAGGTCTTCGACATGGAACAGCGACCCATAACCTACACCTCTGGAGGGCGCTGGACCTTCTCAATGTTTACATAGAGGTAGGTTTAATGTGGAGACCAGATCGCAAATGCGTATCCTAATTTACCTACAGCAAAAACCTTGGCAAAACCTGATAAGATTGATATTGGTCTAGTTACTGACACGAATTTTGTCATCTCTCTTAAAAACAAGACTAATGCTCATTTCCATCGAATTGGGGATAAGTGAGAGCCTCTGATTTTATCCATCCTTTCTCGAAGGATGAAACGATTTGTAATTCACTTTTGATTAAGCCCATGGTACATTAGAGTGTTTGTTTCTTTAAATCGTTGAAATCGTTTCATTTATAATTCTTGTAATTTAAACAGTGAAATATAATATTTACATTGTTTCCAATTTATAAACATCGTGCATTGAGCATACGTACTTTTGTGATCGGCTGTATATTGTATATGAATACAACAACAACAACATACGGTTGCTAAGGTGCGGGCCGAGGACGAGGCGGTAAGGGGTAGGCAGGAAGGTCACGGACGGTCGGTCTCTCGGCGGCCCCGAACCGCGCGAGGCATCTCGCATCATCTCGAGTTTCCCGAAGACCGCGGGCATCTATCGGCCGGCCGCTACGCCGGAGCCCGGCCGGGATAATGGAGGAAAAGAAAGAACTCTTGCGAATATTCCATCGCACAGGGATAATAATATAAGCTAGCGGCGATTACGATCAGTACTAGATAGTCGTTTTATGTACATTCCGCCGAGATGTGCCGTTCCGGAGGATCGTCTTAATAGCGATGTTACCGCACGGCTCCGCGTTGTGGGAATGGGGATAAATAAGAAGAGGATCCGATGTTATTACAGAGATATGTGTAAGATGTCCGCGGATATGGGAGAATAAAGTTGTATTAAACCGTTGATATTAAAGATTTTCTTGCAAAAACGGTTTTATGGAAGATTCGTAGACAGCAAAAAGCAATGGTTATTTTCACATTAATTTTTTGTAAATATTTTTTAAATTAATGAAAGATTTATGGCCACTGGATACTTCCTCCTAAGACATGTTCCTTACCTTTGGGAGAAGATGGCTAAAAAAATAAAAGTTAATAGCGGGGTTACCAGAACTCTTCATACTGTTGCAAACGAAGAAGCTGTTTCAAATGTGCAGTTTTAAAATCTTATGAAAACCTACAATATAAACCATTATTCTACGTATAGCACTAAAAAGGCCGCTATAGCCGAACGGGTTACACGCACGCTTAAAGAAAAATTGTAGTATGCGCGGAAAATATAAACGGATCGATATATTAACGACAATAACAGATACGTACAGCAAAACAAAGCATCGTACTATACGGATGAAGCCTTGTGACGTCACGAGTGATAAGGAAGCAGCTCTTTTATCTTCAGTATATAGTAACATAAAACAGCTAGGTCGTCAGGTCGCATCCATATTGGAGCTATTGTACGTATTAGTAAATTTAAAAGCGTGTGTGATAAGGGATTTTCACCAAACCGGTCAACAGAATTGTTGAAAATAGTAAAGGTTCAGATTACGAATCCCGCGATTTATTTGTTAAAAGAAGCTAAGGGAAGACCGATACTCGGAAGTTTCTACGAGCAGGAATTGCAGAAAGCGAAGCGTGAAGACGTCTGTCTCGTTGGAAGAGCTTTACGGAAGAAAGGTGATGAAGTGTATGGTATAACAGTTGGGTTGATAAAGATAATTTATTATAATCATTTGAAAGATTGTGTCATTAATGGTTTTACATATTATTAAATAAATGTTATTAATTATACATTTATCCCTTTTCCTTTGATATAATTCTTATAATTCACTATCATTATACGTCCGACGCTATCTTGGTACCTATTAGGGATCTGCCATTCTGTTACAGAGATCTGCCTTACCGATATTCGCCATCTTGTATCTTAGGGCCTTAAGTTCGGTTAACGACCGCCAAAGTGCGCTACTATCTCTGTCTACCTCTTACACATTGGAACCCCCCATAAGGAGGGAACCTCTCTCTCTAACACATTGAAATCCCATAAGGCGGGTCCAGAAACCCCCAATTCCTTCTACTTAGAAAATAATTGGATAATAAACACCGGAAGAATAAGTTTGCAAAGAATCAGTTAGATAAGTCCTCAAAGAACAGCTTCTTTGCCCACTTCATTTCTAAAAAATTCATCACCTATTAGAACGGGACGATGACGCAGGTTTCAATCGCGATGGTCTTTTGAACCTACATAATAAGCAGTAATGATGGGATGAAAACCCTCATTAAACCGTGTATAGGCAAGTATAATCGACAATTATCTAATTGGTTCATTTCGAGTGCGCAATCGACAGGCGAATTCCATCGAAATTTTTTGGATGTACCGTATATTTTTTGTTTAATTTAATTATTACGTTTCTAAGTAGGTTTCTAAAATTTTTAAATTTTTCTAAAAAAAACTTTTAATTTTTTATTACCCTGTATATCGAAAACAAGAGGCTTGATCCTCTCCTCCTCTATTGCGTTGTACTGTGCATTGTAGTTTAATTCACCATGTATATATATTTTTAAGTATGTATTTTTGTCAGTGTGAAAGGTTCAATAAAATAATCAAGGATGTAGCCAGAGTTTATTTAATTGGGCCGAAACTTGGAAATTTTATCTTAAACAATTATAATCAAAAGATGGATGAATATACTGAACCAAAAGCGCGAATTTTTAATAAAGAAAAAATGCAACAGCTCGCAAAACAAATGTTGCATTCCACAAACGGGTTTTTTCCATCAAATTAAAAGATAACTAGATGTTCTTCTACTATTTCCTTTAATAACTATTTCACGTGTACGAGGCATGTCTTCACTTTACTATTTACTGTGTAAATTACACATATCTGTTAGCCGACTCGATTACAGTTAACTTAGTTCCCGCCATTTCTTTTTCTCTGTGTCTCAGCTAACCAGAAGGAGACAGCCGTTCTATCTAGGTATAATATTTATATTTGATATTCCGAGCAAATATGGATTACTTCACTTAAGTTTGCTGAGTTGATTTAAGGAATCCGTGTAGTTGAGATTGAAATTAGAATATTTCAAACAGTTTTAAAATTGTTTTTTCTCTCACGTAAGAAAATAACGTCCGCTAACGTTATTTTTAAGAAAAAATTACGTTTTATCCCCTATTCCCATTTAAGAAAAAGCGACTTTATGCCTCATGGGATATGGCATATAAACAGATATAGTAACTGACTACGTTTTATTTGTTTATTTATCTATTTATTTATTGTAATGTTAACATTATTGGAATTTACAATGTTCAAATAATATATGCGTTTATCTAACACATTTAGTTGCTTATTGCCGTAAACTCATCGTAAACATATTTTCAATTTGTTTGCATCAGAAAATTTTACATATGACATTGTGACCTTATGCCATAGTTCCACTTTTCCATCTAGAATGGTGCTTGACAATTAGAACCGTCGTTTTTGAAGGCTTCAACAGCTTCTTGAGATGATAAAAATCGTTGTCTACGTATTTTCCGTTTGCAAAAGGAAAACGGTAAATCAGGTGAACGAGGACAATCAGACATTTCCCCTCCAAATAAATAATTGTTCGGCATGCTGTGAGAGTCGGCATTCTCACGATGAAGGATGATGCCACGTCGTCGAATGTTTTATTTAATTTCATCGATAACTTCTGGCAAACAAATTGTTGCATAACATTCAGCATTAAGTTCTCCGATCCTCCGAAGCGATGCCTAGTGCAACGAAAGAATTTTTTGACACCAATCCATGCGAGCGTTCTTTTTTGTGCTTGGATTAAGTTATGCGGAATCCATCGGGAGCAGATGTTTTGCACACCTAAATGTTCATGTAAAATCTCCATCTGCGTCGGCGTTTTTTGGAACAGCAACCCATTTAGACTGATGGAGGCACGATCACCACGAAATTGGACAAAACCAATTGGAAACAGTTGAATGAAACGATCCGAGGCATTGCTGTTGTGTTAGGCTTTTATTACCACGAAAACTTTCACGTGAAATATTCATTTTTTTCAAATTATTCGGCCAATTTCTGCATTGTTACCAATTTAACAATAACAAATACCAAATTTTACGAAACAAGTAGTGTTAAATCTCAAGAGCTGCCAGTGATTGTTTGTAAAAGCTTGCTTCCCTCATAAACTTGCCAAACAGTGACTTACATAAATTAGAATCGAGCAATTTCAAAAATGTCGCAAGCGTTGCTAATATTTGTCCAAACCATTCTTCCGACGGGTCTTTGATATTCAAAAAAATTAAACGAGCGACTTTATCTTAGAATCGTGGGACTACAATGGTGATGCTCTATAAACCTTGAACATTTCAGAAAAATTGGAGCACTGTTTTTCAATAACCTGCTTTAGTCCTTTAGTCCTAGTTCCTTTGTTGTTGTTCCTTAGGTGCGACGCCGTGTTTTAAATTTTAAACACAATATTTTCATTGCTCTCTGTATATCTACGTTTGCATTAAATTTTTAGCTCACAAATTGTTTTGGATTTCAGGTATCCGACGTAAACGAAAAAGCGCTGTTAGCTGGTTGCCGAGTAGCCTTTCGTGTGGGCAAAGCGGAAAAATCACGAGAATCTAATTTTGCCGGCAGCCTTGGACATAGGCGAAAAGGAAACAAACACACTTAAAAATATATCGCTTTCTGATAATACCACTCAACGCAGATTACGCGATAAGAAGACGATATCCAACACCAATTAATCGAAAAAATCAATAATAGCTCGTACTTTGCATTATTGTTAGATGAACCAACCGATATCTCGAGTTCAGCTCAGTTTGTACGTTTGGTGCGTCTTGAAATAGGTGAGAGGTGAAGAGATTTTATTTTGAACACCACTGATGAGCGTTTGTGTGAGATGTTTCTAGAAAGCACACGTGATTTCAACCTTGATTGGGAAAAATGTATCATCACTGATACATTTTTCCCTGCGCTGCGCTAAAGCCATGTCTGGAAACAAAGCGGATGTGGACGCACTGTTTTCTTCGTCGTAAAGCTTTAACAGCCAAGTTTTTACCTTCAGATCTGAACAAAGTGCTGAAAAATCTGTTTGCAGTCGTTAATTCTATTAAAGGCGAAGCTTTACAAACTCCACTGTTTCGAGTAATTTGTGGGTGCATTTTATGGAAATCTGTTTTATCACACCGAGATCAGGTAGCTATCCAAGGGGAAAGTAAAACCAGTAAAAGCAAGATCAAAATCCCGAATATGCTGATTTTTTGCGATCCCGTTTGGCTTATAAAGCTGGAACATCTTGTGGATATTTTTGACCGATATGCTGAGCAAGAATCAACAAGGATGAGTTGAAAACGTCTTAACGGCCGAAACTAAAATCAAGGGTTTTATTTCGAAAATTCAGTCTCTGCAAAAGCGACAGTTTGAATCATTTCCTTGCATCCAGAGTGATCGAAGGCGTGGGAACTTAAAAGAGCAACTATTGAGTTTCTCTGCAAAAGAAAACTGAAGGCAACAGCAAAAGTTGGATACTAAATCCTTTTCTGGAATTCTCAGTGGAACTGGCTGATCTCAACTCGACTATAAGAGAGAATCTTATAGAACTTGCAGCTGAAAATATGCTTAAATTAGGATTTTTATCGCAGAAAGTTGATATGTTATAGATTAGAAGAAAAAATTAATATCTTGACCTTGCAAAAGAATCTCTTAAATTATTAATACCATCTGCCACATCCTATTTGTTACAAAACAAAAAAGGGGAACAGACTGCAATTAGAAAATGATCTCATTGTTTGCTTCTCACATCTGGAACCACAATTTCAAACATCAGCAAAAGAAAAACAGGTACATTCTTTCTACAAATGTAACATTTAAATAAAGGTCCCAATAACTAATTTATTTCTCGCAACATCGCGATCTACACTTTGGGGTTGCGTTAATATCTGCTAGTGTTTCTTTTTATTCACCATCGACCTCGGTCATAGCTTCAGTCCGAGGATTAAAGTCTGAGTTTATTCCCTTGTTGTATAAATAACTAATATCTATTCTTATCGTTAGATTATTTCATTTACCACGCAAGAAAAAGTTATTTTTTTTATGACAAACTAATTAACAAATTCCTTCGAAGGCATCAACTGCGTATAATCAACTTTTTGCCGTCCCCTTCCTTACATTTAACATATCCCGCGTTCTATTCGAAGAGACAATTTCTATTCATCTACATCTTTTACTATCTATCTCCACGACAGATCTTTTCGAGACGGGCAAATATTAGACGATATAAATCGTGGAAACTTCCACAATAAAGCCAGCTCACAACGCAACGTCTTTCAAGAGAGTATAATATCAATAACGGTAAAGTCAATAACCTTAAAAATAGCAGCTAGATTAAAGTTCTAGCCGTATGCAGACACATGAGAACCACTATCGTCAGGAGAAAGGTGCTCCGTGGTGTCTCGCGTCTGTGTGTACTTAAGTTCTTGTATACATGCGCGTTATGTAGAACATGTTAAAAGTACGTGCCGGGTTTCGCGTCGTTCTAAAAATTAGTATGTAAGGTTATAGATGGTTTGTTGTTATTATTAATTTGTTAAATTTAATTTTCGATGTACGATTTGTGAGAATAAATTAAATTTAATTTTATGGTAGTTGCTTTTTTGGTTTTTATAGTAGTTAAATATAAGATAAATGCGTGAAAACTACTAAGACATTAATTCACCCATTTACTTTTAATGAATTAATTAGTAGAAAAATGAGAAACGAATAAAAGATACGGTCAATATAAATTTTTTTGTTAAAATTAAGAAATTAAGAAAGGCCTAAAATTCTTGCAAGGCAAGAGCAAGCGCCCCGTTTACTAAGACTCTACACCATTATTTACCACCATGAAATTTTGCCAACATGGTGGTACCAACTTGGTTGCCGATAGACAACGCATAAAAGCTGCCACTACTACCGATAACATCGAAAAAATTCACCAAAAGCTGCTAGACAACCGTCGATTTAAGATTAGAGCATTTTATGCGAGATAAGTCGGAGTTTTGGCGTCGATTAATAACCGTATGCTTCCTGCTTGCAATTCTTTCTTATCTGCGTACAGCACGCGGTTCGTCTGGTACGTTGCAAACCTTTATTTTATGTATTAATTATGCTCGTGGAACGTGCATTCCCTCGGCTTCGTCTGTGATTAAAAATGTCTTACTCTTCAATTAGTTTGCGGTACGGTCTGTTGTTCTCCCCAGTCACCTTTGTCGGAATTATCTGGTAATTCCTGCGTGTACAGTTCGCTTCTTCCTTCCCCCAATTTTCTGTACGGAAAAAATTACCTGGCCTTCTTGCTTTAGGACAACATGTGGAGCTTCCCAAGGTTTCGCCAATCTTCGGATTCATCCTACTACTACAACAGGATTTGATATAATCCACCTGAAATTTGGGTTCTTCCGCTTTAGGATGTTGCAACCTTTCCTGCTTTTCTTCGGCGATTTGAAGTTTCCCTAACGCGTTTTCCCACACTCGTAATTTCGCATCGTAGTTGTCATCTGCGTCGTTTCTTATGCTCCTTGCAATCGTGAAGTCGTCATCTGTGGCACCATGAGTTGCTGTTTGATGCGCCATCAATGCATCCGCTCATCGCAGTTTCGTCATTGTTGTTGTCGCAAAATATCCGCCAATCTCTCAATCGTCACATTACAGGATGGGTGGTACGGGGTAGTCTCTTAATTTAGTAATTGTTAGTAAAAAAAAATTTGTTCAGCAGCTTTTCATCGAATGAGGAGGTGATTACTAACATGATGCCGACTGCCATTTAGACTGATGAAAGTGATGGGAGGATCTCTGGGAAAGGTGTATAGGCTTACCTTTAGAACTATGTTGAGAAATAAAACAAAATTTCAGAAAAAAAAACTTATTTCTACTGTTTTCAAACTACGCTCGTATACAAACCAAGCGAATAACGCCACAACAACGCCAGTTGGGCTTCGTTGTTCTAGGCATTTGCGATGTGCGTAATTTAAATGTTTTACTATGATTACGCGTTAGCCGTCTAAGAGGGAACACACTTCGAGCGCTAATAGATTTTTTTTTATTTGCAGCGCGCCGAGCGAATAATTATCGGTCGCTTTTGTCGCGACATGTACGAGAAAATTCCCGATGTTGGAGCCGCTATATACGGTCGGTCTCCACAATAGCATCCCGCCGATTCGAAATTTGTCAAAGCGAGCAGGATATGTTATAATTGCCACGCGATTAATACGGTCAATTTGTTACAGTGTCGTTCAAATCGAATTGTAATAGAAATAGAAAGTAATCGAAAATGATTATTGTGTGTATCCCGCGAAGTTGTGTTATTTGTTCTATTTGTATAATTATTTATTTATCACATATGATCTACAGGTCCACCTTCAAAAGTCTGCACCTTTGAGACTTTTGAAACGGCGTCATGAGTTGCCCTTGTAAACGCAATAATTGCTATTATGTTTTAAAGGAAGTTTAAGTTTTTCAATGCGTTATCGATGAAGAGATTTTACGATAGTTATTGCTATTCTTTAGTTGTGCCTTTCCTCCAAAGAAGTCACTTGTATCTTTGAATAAGTCAGAATAATCAAGGGAAACCCCTCTCATTTAAAGAAGCAGACAATTATTCGTAAGTAGATATAAGATAACCTTGTCCACGTTTATATTTAACGTGAATGTGGACGGAGCAAATAAGCAGCATTTAGCGCCATCAACGATAGACGGTGTAATGCAGCTGCAATTGAGATTAGCGGGAATATCAGATTAAAGATTTGCTGTAAACAAGAAATACAACGTCTTTAGGATAACATTTTCTCCTTTTTAGGTAAATTGTAAATAGAGCCGAGGGTGATTTAATTGCTAAAATTTTGTACATCGAAAACAATGCCAAGTAACGCAATGCCATAAATAAAAAGTTATTCCGGCCTAATATAACATACTGAACATTATATTTTTTTTTCATCGAAAAAACCTCCTTTGCTGTTAATCGCCGCTCGAACTATTCTAGGCATTCTAAGTTTTGTTAAAACGGATTGTGGAATATTAATCCATTCATGTTGCCGAATATTCCGTAAATGTTCTTGTGAAGTTGGGCATATTTTTCGGATCCTCCTGTCCAGTTCATCCCACAACAACTCTAGGGTTCAAATCTGGGCTTTGTGGGGGCCATGTCATTACTTTCAGGGTGTGCTGTTCTTCTTGCTCCTTTAGATAGTTCTTACACACTAACGCAGTGTGTTTTGGGTCGTTGTCATGCATGAATGTAAAGTTACGGTCTATTATACGCAATCCTGATGGCACTGCATGATTCTGGAGGATTGCAAAATAATTTTCCTTTCTCATTGCACCCTGCACTCTGCATAAATCTCCCGCCCCAGCAAAGGAGAAACATTCCCACACTAACACAGAACTACGCCCTTGCTTCACTGTAGGCACAATGCAGTTCGGGATCACTTTTCGGATTTAGATCTTCGGTCATAAACTCGTCGATTTTGCCCAAAAACCTCAAACTTGGACTCGTCAGTCCAAAGCACGTGTTTCCAATCATCTAATGACCAATCTAGATGAGAACGGGCGCACTGTAGCCGTTTTGCTCTGTTGCCCCGACGTAATAAGGGTTTTCGAATGGCAATGCGTCCACGAAGGTCCGCTTGTTAAAGTCGACGTTTTATCGTACTCGCCGAAACTTGTTCTTCACGGCCGCGAGTGACTTCGGCTGCTATTTGTGGCGGTGTTAATTTTCTATTGCGTTTGCTTAATAATACAATTCTCAAATCTTCAGCTTTTATTGTTTTCCTAGATGCTCCAGGACGAACACGATTTTCTATAGTTCCAGTTGTCGGATATCGCTTTATGATGTCATTTACTGTTGAACTTCTCATATTTATTTTTTCAGCAATTTGTCGCCCCGAATATCCTTCTTCAAAAGCGTAATAATGCGTGAACGTTTTTCTATACTGGTAGGCTTGCCACGTGCCATTTTGAAGTAAATTTTCTTAAAACTTTAGCGCAACGACAGATGCACACCAACACACGTTTAACAGTAAAATGAAGCAAATTTTTATCTTTACGCCCGTGATAAATAAACAAGAGTGATGCTGCGGTATATTTCCTAAATGTATTGTTCGTTAATAATCTCCAAACGATCCGTTTCAAAAGATCGGTACTTCCGAGAAATTCTTGGAATGATAATAAAAAGGACTTTATTGTGGTTGTCGCGATATTTCTACTTTGCATAATAATTTATGGCTTTAATCCGTTAGAAGAGGGTGTATGCTTAATATTTTTCTAATTTTATGTATTAATAATTGTATACAGTGTGATATAATAGATTTTTATTATAACCGAACTTCACTGAACGGCAGTGTATATCACTAAAAATACATGGAAAGTGTTGTTTCAACTTGTTTAAAGAACCTCTTCACCTAATAACGTCAAAGCGGAAGAGAACTTGGATCTTGTTGAAGTGAATTTTTTTTACCTTCTTTTCAACGCTTGCTTTGGATGTAATTGAATAAAAAAAATATACAATAGTACTAAATTGTATAAGAATTAACACCTTCTCGTGTAAACCTTTGTCCGCAATTCCAAGGATAATAATTTACCTTGAAGATTTTTACATGTGTACCTTCGATATCCAATTAAAAAAGTTTCTCTCACTTCGTCGCGGACTGTACAAACATTCACAAAGGAATCCTTTACCTTCACTTAGATATGTATACGTATATAATCCTTTCTAAAAAAAAAAACAACCGAATTAATTCCTATCAGCATCGGAGATCCATCGGCCAATTAATAATAGATTCTCGTGCGCTGTCGCAACGCGGAGATATCTGCACGAATTCGAAAATAAACCATCGCGCCGATCGGGCGTGCAGCACGTCTACTACGGTCGGGGGGACGCACATATGGCGGCGCTGCTATCGGTTTGAGCGCGCGATCGTGAGTTCAACCGTCGTCGGAGCTAAGTCACGCCTCGCGTGGAATGTTCATTAGCGAACGAAAACGCGGCATAGTCGGAGCGAGAGGATCGCATTTGACCTTACCTTTCTCGCGAGCGGCGTCCCCACCGCCGACTCCGATGTACCCGCGCGTCTTGCGGAGATATCGACGATACGTCAAGCGGGAAGATCGAGAAAAGATGCTGCGAGAAGGATATCTTTGGTGTATTTTAAAATAAACGATCTGGAAAAGAACTGATTTGATTTGTTTTACTTTAATTGCTTTAAGGAAACGTTTCATAATTGGAGCACCTCTGAAGGTTATAATTTCGTCCCAATTGTTGAGTGATATTATTGGTTCTACGAACTCAGTTAAAGTGTTGCTCGAATTAATATGGAAAACCATTAAAAAAAAATGGAAAATTCTTTTTCGCGAATATATACAGAATGTCCCAGGATAAGCTTATATTAACCGTATATTAGAAACTATGCGGATTCAAAAATTGTAAATTCGCAAATTTTTTTTTATTTTATTTTGTTTAAGGGGGCTAACTTTAGAAAATATTGGCAGGTTTATTCAATTTCACGTTTCACCGGAAGTAAAATATTTAATTTTCTTAAATGGAACGTAAAATCGATGTATTTCAAGAGGTCTAAACATATTTCCTCACTTCGTATTTAACTTTAGTTATATTCCAAAGAACTAATAGCGGCAGCAGTTTATAATCAAAAGCGAAGCCAACATAAAATCAACATTTTTCATCCACTTCTACAAGGGTACGTTCAAAAATAATGGGTATTGCGAGGATGTGATTAGAGAGAGTGTTAACGTCTCTTTCTCTGCATTTACGAACGAAGAACGATAATATTCAGGTGCACAGTTTAAATTTCGTATTTTGTACAGACAAGATAAGGACGAAACATGACCCACAAGCCATCATAATACACAAACAGCCTCATTCCACACGTCGAGTAATTTTTCCCGTTATTTGTTATGAATCAATAATTTTCTAACATTTACAATCGAAAATTGTGGAATTTAAACGTTGTTAATTACGAAAAAAACCAACGATTTTGTTTATTCTTCATGAAAAAATCGTACTTTAATTTTCATCGTCAATTAAAACCCAACCGTTTAGATCGAAATATGAGCCCGCATCTTTCGGGTGAAAGGCAAGAAGCACGCTATACCCATTCGACCACCCATGCTGTCTCTGATGTATGTATTCTTTTAGTTCCTTTTTCTCGTCAGAACATACGCAATTTAGTTGTGAACATTTCCCATTAAATTTCGTTGAAAACCAACGCTGCTAACTTAAAAAAATAGAATCTTCGAGCAAAATCTAACGCAATACTACCCGCGTACCTTCCGGCGTTACACCAAAGTGAAATTCTCACGCCTCCCATGCGCGTCCATCATAACAATTAAGCAGGCAGATCTGAGGCGTTATGGTGGAAATCGATGGTAAGGCATACGCGCGTATTTACGTATATGTGTATAGGTGTAATCGAAATTCCTCGAAAGTCCACCAACGTGCTCGGGAGCATATAACGTCGGTGAAAGGAGCAAAGAACAGGCTATCATGATGATGAGGATCGCCGTATGGCAACGGAATATGTGACGTGCCATGTCATAATTGCGAAACAACCTACATACGCGAAGATTCGCTTCGGAGCGAACAAGTAGTTGTTATAGTAGTGGCTGTATTATATGTGAAACGGTCGAGATGCTGTGGCATTCTCTGATATCTGGCGGTCGGGTTGGGAAGGGGGGACACGTTTATAACGGATTCGCCTTAGGGAAGTTAATCAAATATAACGAGTCGAGATTTCTAGGAAATATTTATATTAAAGAAAAAGGAAAAGAAGTGAGGGAAGAGGATGGGATATGTTCTAACGTGTATTCTGTTTTTTTTTTTTTTGTATCTTTTGTACTAAGATTAACATTACAGTTAGTAAGATAGATGACTCTAATATCAGGTTGTTTGATTATTGATTCACGAGATTATACATTCCCCGACAAAAACTTAGACGCGGTAAGATGTTTTGCGGGTTTTAAGGGTTATAACATTTCTTTGCGAAACTAGCAAGATATCTAATTAAGCTTTTATTCGTAAAAGTAAAATAAACTTAAAAATATCTCCTCCAGTAATATATGAACTAAATAATAAATTATTACTCCAATGTTTAAACAATTTCTGCGACAAAAAATTTAGACGCTCTGTTGCAAATGTGAAACGAAAATAAACAAATTAGTGATCAGTAATGCGTAGATCCTCCACTGTTCTTAATCATTTCCAATAGTCGGTTATTAATAGATCTATATAAATTTCACACATAATTTTGAGGGATATTCTGCCATTCAGTCACTATTGAAGTTTTCAGTACCTGTACAGTGAAATATTGACGGCCTCCGCCATTAACGTGACGTGCCAATTCACCCCACATGTTTTCAATAATTATCACGCGTGAGGTGCGCGGAGAAACACGTGCAGCGTTTCGTTACGTTATTTACGAAAAATTATCTAGTGCTTGCTTATCTTACACTTGAGTATGTAATGTGAATTTATTGCTACAATTACAATTCATGTTATGTATACGTTTGTTTTTAATACATTAATATCAATATTATATTTTTATAGTTCATATTGCACTGCTCAAACTACAGGTAACTTTATAAACATTTATAAAATATTCATTTTTTTCATTTCCTACAAGAAATTCGAAGTGCAAGTGAATAGCGCATTTTAGAAACCATATAAATCCAGTTTCCTACATTATTATTGTTCCTAACTGTTATGTTCTTGTCTAATTGTTATATGTACATTCCGCGGCCCTCTTGTGTGTTTTAGTAAGTCACCAAGATAGGCCCCTTGGTGTGAAGGGTGTCCTTGTTTGCATCCTTTTCCTTTGTTTTTACTTACCAGTTGTTCATTGTTATTTTTTACTATGGATTCATTTTGTGGTATCTGTAGGAAAGATATTATTCCTGATAAGGAAATTGCCTGCGATTTATGCAGAAATTACTTACATACCACATGCGCTGGTCTCACGAGAATTGAAGTTCAATGTCTCAAGAGTAAAGATAGAAAATTGTCTTATTATTGCTCGGACTGCTCAGACTTCAAGTTGCAACTAAAAAATCTTCACTCGCTTAAATCCTTGGTTGAAGAACTTAAAACTGAGGTTGATGTGTTAAAAAGTGGGGTGTTACCTAAGCAGTGTGCTGATGAGATCGAGATGGAGACGGTAGTTCAAGAAGTCATGGATCGGGAAAATAGGAAGAATAACATCATTCTTTTTAATATCCCTGAGGAAGTTGATGGTGATAGGGATAACCAGGTGGCGGCGGATAGGAATGCTGTGCGGAGTATATTGAGTGTTCTGGGTGTACCACTAGATGATCCTAAACCTATTAGATTAGGAAAATTCGATCCCTCCAAATCAGACAGAAAACGACCGATTAAATTATCACTCGCTGATAATACTCAAGTTAGTAAAGCCATGCGCAATTATAAAAAATTGAAGTCTTCTAATGAATTTAGAATGGTGGGTCTGTCTAAGGATAAGACTCCCTATCAGGTAAATTTCTATCGTGGGGTGAGACAAGAATTTCTCAGACGTAGGGACGCTGGTGAGAAGAATATTATTATTAGATATGTAAATGATGTCCCGAAAATTATACAGTTGAGGAAATCTTTAAATTGATTACGTCCAACAGTAGTGATGTTATGCGTATCCGCTATCAAAACGTGCGTGGTTTACGCTCTAAAATTAATAGCATTTATTCTACTCAGTGTAATATTGACGCGGATATTGTGCTGTTTACAGAAACTTGGCTTGGTGGGGATATTAGCAGCAGTGAACTCTTTGACTCTTCATATGTGGTGCATAGAAGTGATAGAAGATTTGGTTTGGTTGGCCGGTCTGTTGGTGGCGGTGTTCTCTCAGCCTTTACTGACACAATCGATGTAACTGCGGTTGATGTTTCTGCCCTTTCAAGATTGGCCCCTTTAATTGACTTAGTGCTATGCAGGTGTCAGATTGCTCATCTCTCCGTGTACATCGCTAACCTTTACATACCGCCGGATGTTGGTCTTGGCTACTACGAAACATTTCTCGATGCCCTAGGAATTATGCTATTGGGCAAGTTATGTATTATAATTGGTGATTTTAACGCTCCTAACTTTAGTTTGGATATCTCTGGCGATGGAAAAACTGCCGCGATTACTTATTTTGTGGAAGCATTAGACCTGCGACAAGTAAATTTAGTACTAAATTCCAATGGTATAATGCTTGATCTTGTTTTTACGAACATGCCTGTATTGCTGCAAACTATTCGTGACGTAGTCCCGTTTGTTTCTGAAGATTTACATCATCCTGCTCTAGAAATAATGATGCATTATGATACTGTGCAAAGACCTATCAATTTTCCATCTAACAATAATTTACGCTACAATTTTCGTTGTGTGGATATGGCGAAGCTGAATTCGGAAATAGCAGCTATTGAGTGGAATTTCTTATCCTGTTATAGCGATGTGGATCTAGCGGTACATGCGTTTTATAGCACTTTATATAAAGTCTTCGATCGGTGTGTGCCTAGGGTCAGGTCGGGTGGACGTAAATATCCTGTGTGGTTTGATAACAGCATCAGGCAATTACTTGGAATAAAAGAATTATATTTTAAGAGATGGAAATCAACCAAATCTGAGTACTATCTCAATGAATTTAAAAGATTGCGTAGGGTTCTTAAAACCAAAATTGAAGGTGCATACATTATTTATCAGGAACGCATTCAATCGGAAATTGTCAGCAATCCTAAGACCTTTTGGGCATTTGTAAATAGTAGGAGATCGACATCTAGAATTCCGGGTCACATGTACTACAATCAGGAGGAGTTGTTGCAGCCTGCGCATGTAGTTGAGGCATTTGCCCTCCATTTCTCTGGAGTTTTTCACACTACAACAACCACTAGTTTGGTTGCACCTTCCTTCTATCCGTCTTTCAACATTCACTCGGTTACGGAAAGTGATGTATTGTGCAGTGCTGTAAGGATCAAAGCTGACTTAACGTCTGGTGACGATGGTATACCGGGAGTCGTCGTAAGGAACTGTGCTTCACTACTTGCTCGTCCACTTACAGTGCTGTTTAACTTATGTATTAAGTCGTCAACGTTTCCCAATTTATGGAAGATCACCAAAGTAATCCCTGTTTTCAAGAGAAAAGGGGACTGTAAAAACATATGTGACTATAGACCGATAAGTATATTATCAAATTTTGCTAAAGTATTTGAACAAATATTATATAATGTGATTTATGTTAATGTAAGACCATACTTGTCGGTTCACCAGCATGGATTTATGTCAGGTCGATCAACTACAACGAATCTTCTCAACATTGCTCAGTATATTTCTTCAGCACTGGACCAACGCAAACAAGTTGACGTCATTTATACTGATTTTACTAAAGCTTTTGATACCATAGATCATAATCTTCTTCTAACAAAGCTAGATGCCATTGGATTTTCTCCGGCGCTCCTCAGAATCATATCTTCCTATCTCACTAATAGAGTGGGTTACGTGTGTTACAACGGATTTACATCGGCTACATTCAATATACCTCTGGTGTGCCACAAGGTTCTAATCTTGGGCCACTGCTTTTTAATATATTTGTAAATGAACTGCTTAGCAGACTGCATTGTGAACTTTTGGCGTATGCAGATGACTTGAAAATTTATAACGTAATTACCAATACTGTTGATTGTATTAACTTACAAACCAACATTAATATTATTGATGTGTGGTGTACTCTAAACAAGTTATCTTTAAACATAAACAAATGTTCAGTTGTTTCCTACACTAAATCCACTAATCCTGCTTTGTTTCAATATACGGTTGGATCACAAATAATCTCCAGAAGGGATGGGGTGAATGATCTGGGTGTGCGTTTTGATTCTCGTCTAAACTTTTCTGACCATGTTTCTGAAATGTGTTTATCAGCTTCTCGATCGCTTGGGTTTGTTATAAGATCTTGTCGTAACTTTAATAATCTCCTAGCAATTAAAACTCTTTATTTCTCTTTGGTTCAGAGCAAACTGGAATATGCCTCTTTGGTTTGGTATCCTCATTACACGTATCAACAACTCAAGATTGAGAAGGTTCAAAAAAGATTTCTAAAATATTTAACATTTAGAGTATCTGGCACTTATCCTGAGCGAGGTTCTGACTATTTAACTCTCTTGTCGCAACATGATTTTATGTCACTTTCGGAAAGACGTAAGAGATATAGTGCTATGTTTTTGCTAAAGCTACTTAATAGTAGAATCGATACACCATGCCTACTCTCGCAATTTAATTTCAATGTACCTTTACGTAACACTCGCTCATGTACTTTGTTAAGTGTTCCTAGAGCCCGGACCAACATGTTACTTGGATCGCCTGTGTATCACATGACGAGAAATTTTAACGATTGCTGCAATGATTTTTTAAACGCCTAGCTAATCACCGTTTCTGGTATTAATGTAATCCTTAAGCTATGTTTATATTTTAGTTTATTCTATCTGGACTAGTTGTTTAACCTAATTAGCACCTTATCTTGTTTTTTTTTTTTTTGTTTTGTTGTATTTATTTTGTCCTGTAAATGGTATTAACTGTTGGACAGTAAAGACTATTATTATTATTATTATTATTATTATTATTAATAATGTTTAAGTCTGGTGACAGTGCCGGCCACTGTAAAGTTTTAATCTTTTTCTCTTTAAGCCATTCAGTAATGGTTTTTGCTTTATGCATTGGCGCGTTATCTTGCTAAAAAACAAAATTGCGCCCGGCCCATTGGGTTCCAAAACGTAGAAGATTGTCGCGCAATAAGTCTTTATACGTCACAGATGTCATTTTGTTTGTGCAAAACACTATCTCACTTTTATCGCGAAATCCAATCGCTGCCCGTATCATCACAGATCCACCCCTTAATTGTTTGGTCATTTTCACTTTTGGTTCCTTTCTCAGATCATGATAATAATGCGAGTACCCGTCCGGTCCGTCCAAATTGAAACGTTTCTCATCGGAAAATATAACTTTTTCCCATTGTTTCTTCCAGGATATGTGTTCTTCAGCAAATCTCAACCTCGCTTCTTTGTGTTTCGCCGAAAGTGGCGATTTTCTCAACATTTTCTTCCGTGATATTACCGGTGACGCCTTTAAAATCCTTTGAACATTACGCACGTGCGTTTGTACCCCCGCCTGTTCTGCAATAACTCTCGCCGACGCAGAAGAATTGGATGCACACCGCAATGTCATGCGTTTATCCAGTTCATTTACAGCTTTCGGTCGTCCCTGGCCTTTTGGTTTGCCGTAATTTTGCGGATCTTTTAGGAAATTTCTAACGGAATGATCGCTTCTTCGTAACCGACCTTCTTACTAACACCATCCTGGTGCCAGGGTAGAACTTTACCCCTTTCTATCAAGGGTAATTGCTTTTTTCTACCCATGTTGCAAACACTTTATAAAATATAATTTCTCGTGGTGAAATGTGTACACTTTACCAGCACAACCGCTGCATATAAAGAGAAGTATCAAATTAAAACATTTTTGCTTATATTAATGTAATAAATGCACAGGGTCTAAATTTTTATCGCATTTAATTAAAATTCCTATTTTGATCTGGGAAAATCCCAATTACCCCTCATAAAGCAATAAATATACCCAGAAATATCTATAAATGGACTATTTACATAACAAGTATTAATAACCCTCATTTACATTTTATATAATGTCTATAAACTTTGTTTCGTAAATAGAAACGATACCGCGTCTATGTTTTTGTCGGGTAGTGTAT